>OX393563.1:26267293-26308002 GCA_947652115.1 Blastomussa wellsi | reverse complement strand
AAGCGGACGTGTTTTTGATCGCTCTCGAAGATATGTTTTAAAAAGTATGTAAATCTATTTAATCAGCGCTCTGTCTGCAGAAAATGGGAGGTAATGAAAAGGAAAAGGAAGAAGTATCCACTGATCCGACGGCTAGCTCGAGCTCACGAAAGAGAGCGAGAGAAGAAACCGCATCTCAAACAGACGAAGAGTATGATGGCGACCATTGTTGCGGAGCTTCTGGAAGGCTGGCAAATTTAGAGGCCAAGATGGATAAATTGCTGGACTTGTTTACCGAAATCACTGCTATGAAGGATCGTCTGAAAACAGTCGAAGATGAAAGCCAAGAATTAAAGAAAGCTGCACAAAACACGAAAGAAGAACTAGAAAAATTAAAACCCAGCGTGGAGAATTTGTCGACGCAGCAAGCTAAAGATAGCGACGAGGTGAGAAAACTTAAAAAGCAGGTGGAGCAGATGAAATGCCGTAACATTAAGCTGGAGGCCTATACAAGGAGAGAAAGCATAAAGATCTTTAACCTCAACGAAATAGAAGGAGAGACACCGCGTGAAACCGAAGATTTGGTAAGAAAGATGATGGAAAATAATTTAGGAATAGTAAGAGAAGATATGAATGAAATTCGTTTTGAGCGAGTGCATCGCCTACCAACTCGGCGAAACTCACAAAATCTCACTAAGCCTAGGCCTATAATAGCCAAATTTAGTTTCTATCAAGATAAAGAGTATGTTATGACAAAGGTTAAAAATTTGAAAGGTACCGGAATCGGAATTTACACGATTATCCTAAAGAGATTGATATAATTCATGAGAAACTGTATCCAGTATTAAAGAACGCTAAACGAGAAAAACAGTCAGCTTTTTTCAAAGTGGACAAATTAATTATTAATGGACAAGTATATAGGGGTGCTGAGACTGAAAACCTTCCTTACTATGGACTTATTATGAACAGCACAGTTCATGCAGATGGAGAGCTGAAGAGCTCAAATACACGTTAGAGAACAGAGAAATGCACGTTAGAGAAATGCACGTTAGAGAAACATTTTATGTATTCACGTTATTTGTAGTTTGTTTACATGTAAATTATTTTCTTACACACGGCAACGCGGTAACTAATTATATATTCGAGTTTAAAATAATTAACAGGTATCCATATTCCCAATGCGCACGTTTTTCACAGTTTCTTTTTATATTAGTTGGATTTGGAAAATTATTTATTTTTTTTTGGTTCGCTTTCATGAATTTCTTTTGTTTGGCTTCTTCTGCGGTTTCCAACTTCAATCAACATCAGAGATATCAGATGACAGATGTTTTTAAATTAGTATCGCTCAACGTGAAGGGTATTAGCAATTTTATAAAAAGAAGAACAATGTTTACTTGGTGCAGGAAACGAAAAGCAGATATAATATTTTTACAAGAAACACACTCCACAGTTAAAACGGAAGTACAATGGAAAAATGAATGGGGTGCAGAGATCATAACATCGCACGGTAGCCCAAACGCTCGTGGAGTTGCAATTTTGATTAAAGCTGGATTTGATTGTTCTATTCATAACCAGATTCTTGACCCTATGGGACGCTATATAATTGTAAAAGCTACGATCAAAGACAAAACGTATGTGTTAATAAACATATATGCTCCAAACAAAGACAAAGATCACACAATCTTCATTAGAAATCTGTTTGAAATCTTACAAAAAGAAGACCTTGAGTCAGAAGATAATATTATTATAGGAGGGGATTTCAATTGCCCACTAAATCCTGAACTTGACAAAAAAGGAGGTGTGCTCCTTAAAAGAAAATCAGTCACTAATTGTCTCGAATGCTTACAAAGTCAACTTGATTTGGTAGATATATGGCGAATCAAAAATCCAGATACAAAGAGTTTCACCTGGAGTCAAAAATCTCCAAGAATATTTTGTCGCCTCGATTATTATCTGATATCTAACCATTTATTCGACATGGTAAGAGCGACTGAGATAATTCCCGCTATTAGAACAGACCATGACGCAATTTCACTAGAAATTGGAAAGCTAGAAAATGAGCAGAAGGGACCTGGATATTGGAAATTAAACTGCTCGTTATTAGCGGACGATACATATGTAAACAGTGTTACCGATCTGCTGCCAGTATGGGCTGCAGAGGGAAGAAAGGAACTTTCGGATCATCGAAGTGTTTGGGACTGGATTAAATATAATATAAGGGCCCACGCAATAAATTTCTCCAAGGAAAAATCGAAGGAAAGAAATAAGAAAGAAAACACTCTTCAAGAAGAATTAAGTAAGGTAAAGGAAGAACTTGAAAGGTCACCAAGTGATTTAAATGCATCACGATATCGGGCTGCTCAGGAAAAATTAGAAACTTTCTACGAAGAAAAACCAAGGGAATTATTATACGAGCGCGCGCGCGCTGGCATGAACACGGGGAGAAGAGTACGAAATATTTTCTTAATTTGGAGAAAAGAAATCACATAAAGAAACATATACGAAAACTCTTTATAAGTGGTGAATTTAAGACAGATCCTTTTGATATACTGAAGGAGCAGGAACGCTTTTATCGACAACTATATAAGAGCAAAAACGATGATCCAGATAGTACGCAAAAAATCTCTGCTTTCTTGAATGATCTAAATATTCCAAAATTATCTGAAGAACAACAAAAGCAATGTGAAGGAATTATTTCATCTGAGGAATGTTTTCGCCTTCTAAATAGCTTTGATCTCAATAAAACCCCTGGGAATGATGGTATTCCCATTGAATTTTATAAAACCTTCTGGGATGTTCTTAAGGACAGTTTTATTAGATGTATCAATGAATGTTTTGAAAAAGGTGAGATGTCTAACTCTCAAAAACAAGCTGTCATCACTCTTCTCGAAAAAAAAGGGAAAGACCGTACACTGCTAGAGAATTGGCGCCCTATTTCTCTTGTTAATGTAGATACAAAAATTATGACCAAAGCAATTGCATGGAGGATTAAAAGTGTTCTACCAGATATAATTCATCAAAACCAGACTGGGTATGTAAAAGACCGATTTATTGGCGAAACAATACGCTCTATTTACGACATTATGGATTTCACTGTTAAGGAAAATATTCCCGGTTTAATGATATTTATTGACTTCCAGAAGGCTTTTGATAGTGTTGAATGGGAATTCCTCTTAAAATGTCTTGAAGAATTTAATTTTGGTCCAGATTTCATTCGCTGGGTTAAAGTTTTCTACAAAGATATCAGAAGCTGCATAATAAATAACGGTTTAACTTCAAACTACTTCCCACTTGAACGTGGCGTTCGGCAGGGGGATCCTTTGTCTCCGTACCTTTTCGTAATCGTCGTAGAAACGCTTGCCATCGCCATTCGACAGAATCCAGAGATTAGAGGTATTGTTATTGGACAAGAGGAAACGAAACTCCTGCAATATGCTGATGACACAACTGCAACTCTTGCCGACGTCGATTCAGCAAAATCACTTTTTAAACTCTTAGAGCTTTTTCAAAGTATTTCTGGCCTCAAGACTAACTCCTCAAAAACCGAAGGCATGTGGATCGGCTTATTAAGAGGAAGAATGGAAGAACTCTTTGGCATTAAGTGGCCCAAAACCCCGATCAAAGCTCTGGGAGTCTATTTCTCATATGATCTGAAACTTCTAAAAGAGAAAAATTTTATTGAAAGACTCGACAGCATTAAAAAGCTTATTAACATCTGGTCCTCAAGAGGCCTATCCCTCTATGGAAAAATAACAATTATTAAATCCTTTTTGATACCAAAGTTTGTTTATGTATGCTCCATATTACCAACACCAAAAGAAGTAGTAAATGAACTGAATCGATTGCTTTTTAATTTCCTGTGGAGAGGTGTAGATAAAGTAACTCGTGTGTCTGTAATAAATGATTTTGGGAATGGTGGTTTAAAAATGATAGATGTTGACTGCATGATTAAATCGTTGAGGTTAGCATGGCTACAGAGAGTATTTAATGATTCAACTGCAACATGGAAGAGATACTTTCTTCGCCTATTAGAGCATGTTGGGGGTATATTTTTTCTCAATTGTAATTATGATATCAAAGATTACAATTTATCTTCTCAATTCTACCACGAACTTCTGCAGTGGTGGTCCGAATTTCGGGATACCTTTGCTGACGAAAAGGATTATCGAAATATCATTTGGAATAATAAAGATATTAAAATTGATAAAAAGCCGGTCTATTTCAAAAATTATCGCGAGGCAGGAATTACCTTTACGAATGATCTCCTGTTTGACCGGGACCTAACCGATGCTTTCACCCAACTCTCGAACAAGATAAACAAAACAAATTTTCTACAGTGGGCGGGCCTCCGACACTCTATACCTTCACAACTTAGGATCATTAATGTGCCAATATCACCCCTTTCTCCTTCTTTCACGTTTGAAAATAATATTTTTGATATTAAACAGAGACGATCAAAAGATTACTATTCTCTACTTGTTTCTAGAAAGGCTAAACCTCCCAATATCATCTCTAAACTGCAGAGGGATTTCGATTTTTCGATTGACCAGATCAATCAAATATTTTCATTACCGCATTCTGTTGCACTTGAATCTTATGTGAAAGCTTTCCAATATAAAGTTATAAACTCTATTATGTATACAAACACCAAATTATATAAAATTGGATACAAAAATGATGATTTGTGTACTTTTTGTAAAATTGAATCCGAAACCTTGAATCATTTCTTTTACAACTGTTCCCATACAAGACAATTCTGGAGAGATTTTACATCATACTGGCGCCTACTATCAAAGCAGCAGATTCACCTCTCTCTAAAAGACGTTTTATTTGGAATATTCTCGGAAAAATGCCCTTTACTTGATCTACTAAATTACTTTATAATTATTGGAAAATTGTTCTTGTGGGACTGCAGAAGAAGTCAAACCCTTCCTAAAATCGAGGGGTTTAAAGCCAAAATCAAAACTAAGTAGAAAGTAGAATCGTGGAAAAAGAATATTTTCATAAGAAATGGATAATTAAACCAACTTAACTAATATAAATTATAAGTAGTATTCTTAAGTAATTATTTCTAAGATTATCTTTTGTGAAGAATGTACCAAAAGAATGTAATAGCTTGACCAGTGATGTAATATCTTTTGTATTTCTAACTGTATTTTTAACTGGTTTTTTTTTTTTGGGGGGGGGGAGGTCTTCAATGTATCAATGTATGTAACTGTAGTGTGTATATTGCTTGTACTTTGCAAATATTTAAATAAATAAAAAAAAAATCATTAAACGTTGTACTTTCCATGTTCAAATGATTTTAAAAGCCCTCCAATATGTACATTCACATATAGTTGATTTGTGAATATAGACTAGTGATTCGTCGATTGGATCCCCCATTTGCCACCACGTACAAAGACTCAAGGAGGCACTGTCGTCATATGATATTAGGGAAGCAAACCACGACGGGAACGTCAACGAGAACGTCGCAAAACAAACGATTTAATGAGCAGTACAATAGCTGATAATTTTTGTACATTTCTCTGCCGTCCTCTGCAAAGTATCAACGTGAAATGACCAAATTCTGAGTACTTTGGAGAACGTGAACATCGACGGCTTAATTTTAGTTTTTCTGTTTGAAAATAAACGCCGTCCTTTCATTTTCTACAAGAACTGCGTTTGAAAGCCATAGATGCACCGAATACATCAAGACAAGTGCGAGATAGATTCGTGCGTCAAATGTCAATTCATTGTTAAGCAGGCGTCGTCCTAGCCGGTGCCGTCGTCATTGCTTAAGCTCCCTATTGTTGTACTGGGCTCCGGATACCACGGTTTGGGTTCAAGCCAGGCCGGGGAACTACGCTGTGTTCTTGGACAAGACACTAAAACCCTCATAGCGCCTTTCCCTACCCATGAGTATAAATAGGTACCAGGGGATTGTTGCAGTAGCCAGAATGCTGAAGAGTAACCTGTGATAGCCCAACATCTCATCCAGGGGAACAGGTATACTCTAAGTCTCGATAAGTCGCTTCATAATACAGAAAAATCGGAGCTAAGCCCCGCAGTTATGAGCCAATTGGGCTTAACCTATTTTGAATAGCTTATAGTTCGTAAGCAAAATGAAATTCAATACTCTATATTGAAAAGACCAGACATACGTTTCGCCGCAACGAGATAAGGAATAGAAAAACTTCCTGCGCATCTAAGGGCCTGATTACATGAGCCGGGCTGGCCCGGTTCGCCGGGTTGGGTTTCTTTGTCGGCTAACCGGGCTGGCCCGGTTGTCATGTAATCGCGAAGTTGATTTTTGTTGCGTTTAACAGACGTACCGAGATCTCGGTAAACTGAAACAAGCCCGGCTAACCGGGCCAGCCCGGTCCATGTAATCAGGCGCCCCTAAATCATATCCTCGACTGCTATTTAGACGAGCTAAGTGGACTTTGATATTGAAACTTAAAAATTTAATCATTGTTGTTAAATATGCTACCATGAAAAATGATGGAAACGAAAATAGGAGCAGCAAGAATTCCGATCGATAAGCAGTGAATCACCTTCACAAAAAGTCAAGTTCGAATTTGCATATAACTTGAAGGTGTTTTATTTGTACAAGAACAAACGATCATAAACTATCCAACGTAAGATTCTGTGCCTAAAAAGTTGCTTTCTTTGATTTAACGGATTCCGTATTCCGGATTCCGGTTCATTATTCTGGATTCCAGATTCCATGTTTTAGGGTTGCCGTGCGATTGCTATGGAAGAAAGCATCTTAAAGGCCGAGCTAACTGCGCCGCTTGGGGCACGTACGGCTGCAACGCAGGCTATGTTTGTGGAGCTTGTGACAGAAGTAACCATTTTGCGTCCCAATGTAGAGAACGAGAAAAGATAGACTGCGAGCAGTCTCTATTTTGCTCCAAAATCCGTAACGAAAGCGAAAATTTGCGAGTGCTATTTTCGAGGGGCGAGCGCCAAATCCGCGAGTCGCGAGTTGCGAGTTTCGTGGGCGCCAGCTGGAGTTTAAGAGACTGCAATGTCTTCATACAGCATTTCTGATGCCCGGCACGCTGGTGGCGGAGTGTTTTGATTGGTCTGTCTATAAAGCGATGACGCATATCTGTCATCAACATTTCAATCATGTCATGGAAAGCCCATACTGAGACATGTAGCTCGTGCTAAATTTCAGTAAACATGACTGCCGTTTTGAAACGAGTATGCGAGGAGAATTTGGGAGGGAAGTTAGAAAAGGAACAGGAACAAGCTGTTCTCGCTGTTCTTGAAAACAAAGATGTTTTTGCCAACAGGTTTTGGAAAAAGCCTGGTTTACCAAAGCTATTCTGTTATAAAAAAGTTCTATCGATGCAGTAGCGATTTATTTGCTCCTGGGATTTCGGTCGCGAGTGAGGACTTGGAACTATGGTAGAACCACTTGAATTCCCAGTTAACGGCTTTAGTTATTGCTTCCCGGCTTGTTTAGTTTTTAACCAGACTCGATGGAATGCTGTCAAAAAGTGTTCCGACAGTTAAACTTGAATCAGAAACGACCACCTTTGCAAGGAATTTAGAGAAGACCTTTCTTCTTCCCCTCGACAAGAAACATTGAAAATGCTTTCTGTTCTAATGTACGACGTCTTCGCCCTTTCGGACTGTCAACCAGCGGTGTTTTCTGACCTGAAGTTTCCATAAACTGTCTTGAACGAACAGTTACACGAACGACAAAAATCCGACACGGAAGACTGATCACAATATTTTTCTTCGCCCTGTTCGAAACGGGCTTCTTTGGAGTGGAACCGCTCATGGCATTCGCATATTCCAAGCTTAGACTGCGAGCAGAGGTGTTCGAACCCATACAGCAACAAAGGAGTTCCATGGCAGTGGCAACCTGAGCATGATGCATCATACGAGAAGGTCAAAAAGCTTGTGACACAGGCACTCCCCAAATAAAGTACTACAACCCAGAAGAGGAGCTCACTGACCAGTGTGACGCTACTGAAAAGGGACTTGGAGCCGCCCTCATGCAGAATAGGCAACCCGTAGCTTTCGCAAGCCGTGCCCTGACAGAACCAGACACTCGATATGCTCATATCGAGAAAGAAATGCTGGCAGTCTATGATCGTCCAGTAACAGTCTAGAGTGACCATAAACCGCAATCTCCAACAAACCACTCAGAAGCGCACCTATAAGGGATGCTGTTAAAAGTGCAGAAGTATGATGTGTCCATTGTATACAAGCCAGGTCCAGAGATGAACCTTGCGGTCACCCTCTTCCCACTACAGAGAATGCCCAAGGAGAGTTTGAGCGAGTGAATGCAGTCTAACTATTGCCGATGACAGACGAGACACTTTAGGAGACGAGAAGCAACATCCGTGACGATGAAGTTTTGCAGCAGTTGAAGGAGGTGATCCAGACTGGCTGGCCAGAGGCGAAACAAAACTCCCATCAATACTAGTCCCTTACTTCAGTTTCAGGGATGAAATGAGCGTGTATGATGGTCTTGTCTTCGAAAGAGAACGACTCCTCATCCCGAAACAGACAACTGAAACATGAAAATAAAAATTTGAAAGAAGGAAACTCGCAATACGCGTCAGAATTGAGGTGGCTCACAATAGTTGTCTGCGCATTCAGCTGTTATATACTTTGGCAAGTAATTACTACTGCTCTTTATCAGTTGATGTCACAATAACGATATCAACCGAATTCTCAATCATTGGTGAACAAGTTGTGATTATTTTTCGACTTTCCTTATTACCATAGCAACAGCATCAGTTGTTAAAACACCCTTAATTTTACCTTTTTTAGTGCTTATAACATAATTTTTAAAAATAAATAAAAAATCGCGCAAAGTTCTGCCACAGATATATCACGATCCAGTTAAAAATCTAATGAGTAGATTTCTGCAAAATGAAAAAAAGCTTTTATCAGGTTGCATTTGATCTCTTCTGTTGCCATGGAAACAACCCACTTTAAAAAAACAACTTCTCAAACTCATTCATAATTCATCACTTTGAACAAAGGGAATCAGAACCGTAACCGTGGTTTTGAAATGTGATCTTAATTAGCATAGATTTTTACGATTTTAATTCTACGTTTTCTCCGTAGTTTTAGTTTCGATTAAGAAAGTTCGAAGTTCGTCAAAAATACTCCGCTGTGCGTCGTATTTTCAACTCTCTTCTCGGTCTTTGTAAATGTGATGAAACACTGTCTCTCGTGTTTGATATAGTACTTCACAAATAGACGGTATCCGGCTGTATATGGAGGAGCTTGGCCAACAGCAGGGGCACTGTCACGTGCATATTTACAGCATTGGAAATCTACAAAAGGATGCGCCAGGTCTTGTTAAATAGAGGATATTACATGGCCGCAAAGAGATACGAAATTTATCTTCGAATGTTGAAAGATATTTCACAAGTGAGCGCATGCAGCTGTTTATATAATAAAAATTACTATTTCAGTCTAATGAAGCTATAAAAGTAGTGATGCCATAAGGAGCTTCAGATCTCAACTTGAAAAAGTCAGGTGGGCTTTTTCAAGTTCTCCCCTTGTGGCTGTAATTTATTTCATTATTTCCTCTTGATGTTCTGCGAGGCATTTCCTGCATGGGAGAAACTACTTTAAAGTGCACCTAACCCCAAAATATTTTTTCACTAAAATAAACCTTTGCACTTTTTCGAAACGCATTGCACCCTTCCTATTTATAGCATTCAAAAGTTACGAAAACTTGTGCAGCATTTGTTCCACGACCGAGTCATAAGGGGCTTGGGTCTATTCCTGATATGACGTCACAAACCGATTTGCATGCATTTTTAGACTTTTGGGGTTAGGTATTTTAGCTATATTTTGTGTTTAAAGACCCATACTATCACATCTTATGACATCATCAGTGCTTAAACTCAAATTGATCATTAACAGTGCGTTTTCTGATTCGATTCTGATGCTTTTGTCAAGGCCCGCACAGCTGGATTTTTAGTTGGGAGGCTCAAAAGCGTGAGCCAAGTTGGCGGGGGAAGAGAGGAGAGAAAGTTGGGTACCTTTTCTTTCTGCATAAAAATAATTAACGAAACGTCCTCAGAAGCAAATTAATATAAACAATCCACGCTTCAAACGCAACTGATGATTTTAAAGTACCTGACAGATCATAGTCTCTCTGACAATAGTAAGCCGAGCGATTTTTTATAGGGGCTTCTTTTTTGGTTATTACCACAAGATTGAATGTCCTTAAATGACCACTGTATGACACTGTACGCAATCAGGGGCGTAGCGTGTTTCTTCCGCCCAGGACACATGGAAGAAGGTAATCGAGCGCTAAAGGCACGAGCTACTGAGGGGGGTCTGGGGGCATGCATATGCTCCCCCAGAAAAGGATCAAAGCTGACCAATCACCTAATATAGGTTTTTTTACAAAGAGTTCCACTTGTTAAGAATCCAGTTTTTGTGAAGTACTGGTTGATAACTGAAAACCTTTTAGACCGGCAGACTTACTTCGTTTCCTTGGTAACTGAGATAGTAATTCTCGCCATTTGGGCCCTTTACAAATCTTAACACAACTTATTATTGGTGCTCACAAACAAAATGTGTTATGTTTTCAGTATAATTTGGTTTTATCAACTGGGTTGATAATGTCAATTGGCCACCGTAAAGAGATTCAAGAGCTGACGTTCGCTCCGACGAAGAGCTAACGCTTGAAACGTCAGCTCTTGAATCTCTTTACGGTGGCCAATTGACATTATCAACCCAGTTGATAAAACCAAATTATATTGTTATACTTCCCACCGACGCAGCACCACAGTTTCTTTTAAAACTTACCCCCTCTTTTCATATGCTTTCAGTAATTTTGTTTCTTATTTTAATTTTATCCCCCCAGTCCCGCCTGCGCGGTCCCCGTTTGTTGATTCCTACCTGTACAGCGGGCTGCCATATGCGAACGTGAACCATTTGCCCAAAAAATTCTCCCAAGTTGCCTTGTCCAAATTTCTCTTGTTGCCCAAAAAATCTGAGTTGCCCAAAATTGGGTGGGCGGGGAGGGGAGGGGGTTAGCTGCAGCCCCCCGGCCCGTATGTCAATGATCCTCGGGCTACAATAGTCACCATTATTAATGACGAAGAGGGGATCAGACAACCACGTATATAACAAGAGACGATTTATTTGTCCTCTAATTTGATGCGAGGGCCCCGGTGGAGTAATAAGCGCATAGACGAACACACTCATTCTTTTCATGCTGTCCTTGCGCCGTATAACCGCATGCTAAGACACAGGGAAGCAAAATTGTTTGCTCTCCTTGATTGCCAGCACAAGAAGAGTGAGTGTCTTTGTTGATCTCGTGCTTGTGATTATCATAAAACCAATCTTTGTAGAGATATAAATAGTGTATACTCTCTTTTACATGTAATAATGATTAAAATCTCTGTTTCTAATTATAAAATCTAACAATGTCATATTTTTTAATCCACTTTGAAATTCCTTAAAAAAAATTAAAATGATCGATAGCTCTCCTTTGTCGTTAGACTGCGAGCAGTCTCTATTTTGCTCCAAAATCCGTAATGAAAGTGAAAATGTGCGAGCGCTATTTTTGAGGGGCGAGCGGCAAATCCGCGAGCCGCGAGTTTTGACTCCATCTCACGCCCACGCAACTCGAGGCTCGCGGATTTGCAGCTCGCCCCTCGAAAATAGCGCTCGCAAATTTTCACTTTCCTCACGGAATTTGGAGGAAAACAGAGGCTCGCAGTCTAATTTGTCGTGTTTACTCGGAATATTTCCTGTGCGAAAAATTACCTAGTTAATAATCAAGAGTGGGATATCGAGGAATCATAAATTGATCGTTAGTTGCAGTTTCACCAAAACACAAAAATGTAAATTTACAACCTAAATTAAATGTGCAAACAAACAACACTTCAATAATGAGACATAAAAATTTCTATATCCACATAACATGAAACGCTTTCTGTTGACTGTTTGCCAATAGTCAGTAATCAACTAACAGATCACTTTTGTAAAACCCTTTTTTAAGGCCTTGATGGAATTTCTAACGCTTGTTGGGATTTTGAGACAGTTTCTGGGCCCGGGAACTCCCATATGAAACCGATGGGGATACACGTTAAAAAGTTTTAATTAAACTTCTACGGCAAACAATTTTGGCGTGGTTCATCCTGTGACCACAAAAGTTTCGAAAAGAGACAACAAATAGAATTTGTATTTCTATATTTCTTCGCGTAAAACGTCAAGTAATAGATTTTGTCAAAAAACACTTTGACTTTGGTATGTAGCGTGTTTGGTTGCGTCCCAGATCGAACCGAACTGTTTCTTTCTTGCCAATAAATTCAAAGCCATCCTCCTCACAAATACTAGGGTCTTCTGTTTCTTCCTCGGTGTCGGAACATTTGGGATTATCGGTTGTAAGATGTGATGCCCAAACGGCAATGCGCCCGTCCCGTGACCCGGGGCCCGATATAACAAGCCCGTAGTCAGTTATGCACATTGAGCGAACCCGGTCCTGGTGTAAACACAACTCCTGAAAATAGACGATTTGAGGTCAATGCAAAGGGAAAACAAACCAAACACAAGATAGCAAAGAAGGATATAGCATAAGCACAGGCTTACCATCCTTTGCTTGTGTGGTCACAGCCTAGGTAACAGTATTATTCAACTCAGCTCTTCAGAAATTGCCATTGTAAATATAGGGAAGATATTTGTTTACAAACATAACATTGTTACTGTTATAGGCCAATTCCGATATATTAAAATTCTAACATGGCGCCGAGGCTTAGGGGAATAAAACAAAAGAAATTACTTATTCATCCCTAAGCCTCGATGCAAAATCTTTTGTTTCATTCCCCTAAGCCTCGGTGACATGTTAGAATATTAATATATCGGAACTGGTCTATTTAAATAGCCGACAAGTTAAACAAAAGCGCTCTTTGTTTCACTAACCAATAGTTTTCTGCTTGGGACATTAATGACACTGGGTGACGTCACTGATATCTTCCCTAGTTTAGCTCCCTAGCAGCTCTCTTGTAAATTTGCTGGCAGCAGTTGCTATTGGTTTAGGAGGTAGGGGCATTGTTCCTGTTGTTTGCACTATTGTTTTCATGCAGGGTATCGAGCCATTCATGTGAGAACTTTCGAGAGCTGCTACATCGCCCTCCTGAAAACGGATCTTCAGTGCGCACCATATGCAAATATGTCACACTGTTTTCCCTTTGTTCGTGATTCTTTGTAGTTTGGGGCGGACAGAAACAAACTTAAACAACATAAAAAATGTCTTAAGCATTATTTAATAAAGAGTTTCTTTAGCCTTATTTAATAAAGAGTTGTTACATCTGATTTTAGGAGGCTTAAATATCTACAATAGCAATTAGCGAAGAACTGATTTCAATAATAATGCTGCCGACGCTGTGACCCCACAAACAGAGGATGGTTAGCCTGTGGTACAAGGTTCTTCACTTTTCCATTGACAACTCTCCTGAAGTCTTAAAGGTCACGCAACGCTACTTTCACTTCACTCCACTAAAGCGTTGCGTGACGCCCCCAAATATGGGCTGCGAAGAAAACAGATCCACAGGAGATGTACCTGTTTAATTTCTCTTCGTAACTAGTTACACATATCAAAACACACATCAATCATACCATCTCTGCTTTGCACGTTGCTGTGTTCATGACATAAATTGTGCCACCTTTAGTTCCAGCCCAGACCTGCAACCACATGAAATAATGATCATAGAGTTTTCTGGTTTAAAAGCTCATTCTTTCATCTCAACCTAAAGCAAGTTAATTTGGGTTTTTCGGCCTCTAAAGTGCGTTGCTATCCTGAGGAAAGTCGTCTCGAAAGAAGCCCCAATATTCGACATTTGACGCCGCCATTCTGAAAGTATATTTGTCAGCTGGGTCGTGTTTACGTACGTGACGTCATTCCGCCCAACTCGAAATTGGCGGGAAGCAGAAAACCGCGCAACTGACTTGGCATCCCTCACAAGCTCCCCAAAATATATTTTTTGTAACTGCTATCATTTTCGCGGTTTGAAGCATGTTTGGCTCAAAATAATACGGTTCAAGGGCAGCCATAACCTAGAGTTCTAGTTTAAAGGATTGCAGTAAGGCATGGACAAAATCCCTTGGACTGAATAACATCACGAAAACGAAGCCTGGCTGCTGAGAACTGTTTCAAAATGGCGGCAACGATGTCCGATTTTGGGTTTCTTTTGCGACGAATTTCATTAGGAAAACCTACACTTTAGAGGTTGAAACTTCGGTGAGTAGCTAAACTTGATACAAGCTTTCTATTAGCGTTTACGTTTTTTGGAGTGACCTTCTGTCTCTTTGCCCACTCTTTGTCACACAACGCTATGCTCTCGGAAGAGACGGTATCCCGCGGGCGTAGCGTTGCGTGACAGCGAGGGAGAGCCAGAACGGGCTACCAGCACGTGGGACACATGATTTGATGGACAAAATTTTCAACAAATGGGTATTTGAAATTTAGCCAAGTTATTTTAAATCCCTTTGTAATACGACAGTTTAAAACGGTTAAATTGATTGGCTTGAATTTAAATTTCCTTTGTAATGTAGTCAGTTAAATCACGTATCTACAGAGATAAATGTTCCTCATGCACAGGCTTCGCAGGCTGAGAGGACGGGAGGCCACTGGGCACCAGGATGAATAAGCGGCTGTCACACAGTGGAATGTTGCGATGACAACGAAGATTACCTTGTTATCTACTTGGAGCATGTACGTGAAGCCACGACATTCGCAAACTTGACGATGTTCGTTTTCACAAGTATCAGTGTTCCAAATGACGATAACACCTTGCCTGTCACAGCCCGCCCACACCTGGTGAAAAGAGAACAGAAACCCCACCATAAGACAGTCAAGGACTGACTGACTACTTTACCGACTGACGGATGGACGAACGGACTGAGTGACGTATAGACCCTTTGCATAAGTGGTGCCCAAATTTGAATAACAATACTTGATACATCCTTAGCCTCGTGTGGATGTTTATAAACCAAAAAAAATTTCGTGAATTTGAGGCTAAGGATGTATCAAGCATTGTTATTCAAATTTGGGCGCCATTTATGGAAAGGGTCTATTGACTGACTGACCGGATGGACGGATGGAATGACTGACGGATGGACGGAATGACATACTGTTTAAACGGACAGACCAGCAGTCTGACTGACTAACAGATTAACTGACTGACAGAAGGACTGAATATCTGGCTAACTGACTCACTGACTGAGTCGTTGGGGGGTGGGGCGGGGTGGGTGGGGAGTCGAAGCATTTTCCCAAATTATCCCAAATTTCTCTTGCTGCCAAAAATCTGAGTTGTCCCCATTTTTTGGGGAGGGGGGAGGGGATGGTGTATAAGTGTAAAATGATATAAGAAAATTAATAAGAAATTCATATCACGGATGCTGCGCGGTTCCTATCATATAACCCTGTATGGCGGACTGACTGCTAAATGACGGATAGACTTAAGGGTAGACTCGACTTAAAAGGCAATATAGAGAAACAAC
The DNA here is from genome assembly GCA_947652115.1 of Blastomussa wellsi. Lineage (NCBI taxonomy): Eukaryota > Metazoa > Cnidaria > Anthozoa > Scleractinia > Plerogyridae > Blastomussa > Blastomussa wellsi. The sequence continues at coordinate 26,292,540 of OX393563.1, read as the reverse complement.
AATAAATTAAAGGACTTCAAGGAAAACCTGCTGAATAAGTAACTCGGTGCTTATTACTGTTGCGCCTTGTATTTTGCTGTCTGGTATACAGAAAATACATACTTGTTTATCAGACATGGAGGGAAGGACTGACTGACTGACCCACGGACGGACTGACTGACTGACTGACTGACTGACTGACTGACTGACTGACGGACTGACTGACTGGCCCATGGACGGACTGACTGACTGACAGACGGACTTACCGACTGATTGAATAACTGACCGACTGCCAGACAGAATGGCTGACTGAATGACGGACGGACTGATTGCCGTCTGACGGACAGACCGATACACGGACTCAACTCAAAAGCGCAATACCGAAAACCATCAGCAAAGAGTGTCAAAAGAAAACATGTTGAAGACGTAACTTAGTGCTTCTGGTCCAGTGTTGTTTCATGTTTCCTGCTGTTTGATAATACAGAGAAACCCTCACCTGCGTGTCGGACACTTTACACATGCAGTCAATGCTCATTGGGATGTCTTTCTTCGGGGTTAAAACTTTGGTGGCTTCGTCAGCTTCCTTGTAAGCAATGACGTAAACTGAAAATTTGGTTGCTGTGGAGATACCAGAACGAGAATTATGTTGTACCAATACAACAAGAAAAGCGAACTTGACAAAAATAGCTTTCTAAACCACTACTGCCTATAGAACGAATCATGTCCTGTCAGTTTTGCCTTTACGACAGCAAGTGCGGACAAAGTATGACATGACAGTGCCGCAGAAACATGACAGCCCAGCGTCAAATACTGGGGTAGTTAAATCCATTATTTTACTGTTTCGAACTGGTTTCCTTTGTATTAACTTAAAGTGCACCTAACCCCAAAATATTTTTTTCGCTAGAATAAACCTTTGCACCAATTTGAAACGCATTGCACCTTTTTACCAAATTCCGACTATTTATAGCATTCAAAAGTTACGATAAACTGTGCATCATTTGTTCCACGACCGAGTCAGAAGGGGCGTGGGTTTATTCCCGATTTGACGTCACAAACTGATTTGCATGCATGTTTACAAAGACTTGATGTGATGCAAATCATTTTGTGACGTCAAATCAGGAATAGACCCACGCCCCTTCTGACTCGGCCGTGTAACAAATGATGCGCAGTTTTTCATAACGTGTGAATGCTATAAATAGCCAGAATTTGGTAAAAAGGAGAAACGAAAGGTGCAATGCGTTTCAAACTGGTGCAAAGGTATATTTTAGCAAAAAAAAAATTTCAGGTTAGGTGCACTTTAATGGATAATTGACAAGTTTGGGAAGGGATTGTGCAGAGCAGAAAATTACACAAACCAGTTTGTAAGATTGGCCCTTTCTTACCACACCAGAAGGTATTTCCAACAGCAGCGAACCAGAGGAGCGTTTTCCTGTCCCTCCTGTTCAGTTGGACTTGAAACTGTAAGAAGACAAAATGTAAAAAAAAAAAAAGAAACGCGTGGATAGTTGTAACCGAATTCTTCTTTGGTGCATGATAGGAGTGTTATCATGTGCGTTAAAACATGCCACAAGTTACAGTGCTACGCGCCTTATCGTTTACAACTAGGAAAGATTTTGATTAGTTTCTGAAAACGTTTTAACAACTTTGCTGGCTTCCGGTTTGAAATGGCCCATTAAAATGCAACAAGTTGTCGTTCGTTCACAGGAAACGGTCAATTTGATCCATCCCGATTTTGCTTACAAAGAAAAATGACGTCTACAGGAGACAGCAATCGAGGTGAAAAGCAAATCTCAGGCTCTTCTAGATCTTCAGTAGAAACATGTTTAACAAACTGACGAGTCTGTAATGCATGGCGGCGAAGCACTGTGGCGAATGGAGACAAAGCTAGAACGTTAATGATATCACTGGATAGATCAAACTAAATGCTCTTTCGAACGAAATTAGAAACATTTAAGGCTGGTTTCACTAGCGCATAGGCATAGGCATAACGACACAAGCACGAGCATAAGAAGAACAAACACACTTGTTTTTCTCATGTTGTTTTCACTAGGAATCACCGCGGCATAAGGCGACATAAGCATAAGTACAAGAAGAACGGATAGTGTCCGTTCTCATTGTGTTTATGCTTATGCCCTAGTGAAAACCAGCCTTTACAGACCAAACTAAACGTGCAGATCGAGCAGTTGTACATTTAACAGTTCGGTACATTACACAGTGTTGTTGTCACCTCTTTCTTAGGTGTGAGAGTCACAGGATCCCATCCTACGATCTGTCCATTCGAACTGGCGCTCCATACTGTGGTCTGCCTGTGAAAGGAACACATGATCACAGAACGCGTAAATATATGGAACGAACAGTCACCCACTCCACCAATGCTTTTGTACTTGCTACATTTCACGTCATCTGTGATCTATAACTGAACAGACGCTACAGAAGAGGTCTACGGTCGTCTCGTTGTCTGTATTAATGTGGTTTGATTCAATCTGGTCCCCAGAGCCGCCTGTTCCTCTTAGCCGGCTGGGCCCGTGCACGAGGAACAAGTGGCTCTGGGGACACATGGTTTAAGTCGCAGTCAAAGCCGTTTTAAAATCCTTTTGTCGTTAGCACGTTTAAAATGGAAGATGTGATTGGACTCCCTTTGTTATATTTCAGCCAATCAAATCATGTGTCCCCAGAGCCACTTGTTCCTCGTGCACAGGCCCAGCCGGCTAAGAGGAACAGGCGGCTCTGGGGGCGACAATGGGTTTGATTGTGCCAAATAAAAATAATAAAAATAATTAACCGCTGAACGAATTTCATCGGAAAAGTCACCCTCAATGAGAAGATACCTACCCGTCAATATCGTTAGTTTTGGTCATGTGCGAGAGGGAGTCGTGATGTCCCAGGAGTTGCTGATCAGCTACCAAAAAAAATTCAAAGAAAAATTGTACAGACACCTTAATATTGGCATGGAACTAGCCGAATGATTACAGACTAGGGAGGGGGGGGGGGGGGGGTGGGGTGGGACTGTCAGGGAATGGGAGAAGACATGAGCGGATTTTCTATACCCCTTGTCATCGCACACTAAGCCAAGATTAGACACTGTTTACCATCTCAAACTACAGAGGCGTCACCAGTTAAGCTAAAGCATTGACGGTCTTGAGCCTTACCCTTTCCAGTGAGCGTGTTGATGACGTAGATAGTCGTGTCTAAGGAACCTGCCCAGACTTGGTTCTTTCCTACCGGCAAGAGGCAACTCTGCAGAAAGAAAAGCTCGCGAGTAAGAAGTTAAATAAAAGCTGAATCCCAAAATGTAGAAATGCCTGCAAAAACTATTTAATGCGCTTGATCCTGACAATTATATCCTTCCAAGACTTTTCAATATTCAAAGTTGATTTTTCTAGCCCGATCTGCCTGAATAATACTCTTACCATAAACAAGGATTCCCCTCCATACGTCACTTACCACTCTGTCTTTTGTGTGTCTCATGTGTGTCTCGTATTCCCACTCGGTTGCATCTATCACGACAACATCACCAGAGCCCTGAAGTAGAGCATAAACATTCAGGTAACGGTTAAAAACCAAACTTCCATTCATAGTCATTACATGAGCATTTTAATATTCAAAAGCTCTTCCTACTATTCAGATGTTCATCACTTACCATAGCACACCACACCTTTGGTCCGCTATCTTTTGCTGGAAAGAGAAGACGAGTAGTTAAAGTATATACTAGTTTGTAGATTGGTAGGTAGTTGGGCAGACACACAGACAAAAGGACGGACAGGCAATCTGACAGACAGACAAACAGACGGACAGATAGGCAGACAGACAGACAGACAGACAGAAAAACAGACAAGAAGGCAGGCAGGTAGGTATGTAGGTAGGTTGCTGGTAGGTTGGAAGGTAAGTAGACTGGAACTGGTACAACAGAGCAGTTTATATAAAAAAGGTCAACAAAATGGTTATTGTCCAGGGTGTGCTTCACAACTGTGGATTTGGAATTACAAATTCTGCGACTTACAGGCTGCAACGTAGAGAAGTGCCTCGACTGTTGTTTTCTCCATGTCCTGTGGTGATGGACTTACTCTCTTGACGAGTGTCTTCAAAAATGAAAATAAAATAAATATAAAATGATTGCACAATCGCCGGAGTGTATGTACCGTCCTGAAAACAAGTTCCCAAAAATCAGGTGCAAAAATCCTTCGAGTAAAATTGTGACTAATCTTTAATCTTTAATCTTTTTTTAATAAATATACTCCTAAAAACAGCATGACTATACTAGGAGTTTTAAAAACAAGAAAAAAAAAATAAATAAATATGTAGATAATTATAAAATATATGTACAAAAGTCATATGAACATGCAATAAAATTAGCCTATTAAAATTCACGAATTAAAGTAATAAAAATCTGTAAAGGAAAGACAGAAAGTCTGTAAACGAAAGACAGGAAGTCTTCACTAGGGAAAGAGGCTTTTAAAAAAGCCTCTTTTAAAAAAGCCTCTTTCCCTTACTCTCTCTAACCAACAATGGGACTCCGAGGAGCTAGGACACAAGTGAAACATTTTTTACGACTGTTTGTCACTACGTTATTGTACAAAGCACTCTTGCCAGCCGCCATATGCTTGTAAAGGGTGTATGCTACGAAAAGTGAGGGAACAGGGTCTAAAGAACTTTGTGCTAACATGGATGGCAACATCTTACAAGGTAAACAAGAGGAAGCAAGATCATACGATCACAAGGAAACTTAAGTATCGGTAGAAGTGAACGGAACGCAGCATTGCCTGTGCTCCAGTCGAAAATTGAGGCACAGAAAAAAGGCCCTTGCACAAATAAGTTAAATTCATCAAGTTTAAACAAAGGAAATCAGAACACATAGACTTTTACGATGTTATTTCTTCGTTTTTTCCCGTAGTTTTAGTATCGATTGAGAAGATTAAACATCTCGAAGTTCGTCAAAATACTCCGCTGCGCGTCGTATTTGGAGCTCCCTTCGCGGTGTTTGGAAATGTGACGAAACACTGTGTGCCGTGTTTGATGTAATATAACAAACACGAGAAACAGCGTTTCATTGGGATATCCAAACACACTGAGAAGAAATTGGAGGTGTTCGGATAGCCGATGAAACACTGTCTCGAGTGTTTGATATATCTTCTCAATCGAAACAAAAAGATCGGGTACCCAAACCTCCTTCACGGTTACGATTTTCTTTGTTTTCATTCGACGAATTAGTTTGAGTTTGAGAAGTAATACATCCAAAAAGGAGCCGAGACGGACACTAACACGAGTCACTTCCGTAGGAAAGAGGTTTAGTTTTACATTCTCACCTACAAAACAAGAAGCATAATGAAGCTTAAAACCGGGGTGGGTGGATGCGACCAAGACCGAGAAAAATATCTCGAGCAAATTATGAACTTGCTCGGTCTTAAAGAATTCAGTCTCTTCCATGTCAATGTATGAAAATCACTAAGCTTCCAGCCTTGAGTAAATTCTTACCTTTCTGGTATGGTCAGACAGCTTCTCTCTAAAGTCAGTTAGTGTGCTAAAATAGAGGACATGCTGAAAAGAAAACGGCAGATAAAAGCGCTTTAGATTACTGATTTACAATTAATGAATAAACGTGCACTTTTTTGTTCTAAATAACAAATGACCAAGATTGATTCTAGAGAAATGCGTACATCCTAACTCCTACAAAGTTACTATAAACGACTGAGATAAATTAAAAGACTCCATAGAACCTACAAAGAAACCTGAAGACGAGTTTAGTTTACAGAAAATTTGGGAAACAGATTGGGACTTCAAGTGCTGAGGCCAGTGTCCGCTTAATGTATATACAGCTTTCACTGAAATCATGAAATCTATTAATTAAACCAGCTTTTACAAATAATTTAGTTTCGAGATTTTGTTCAGCTAAGAGACAAAGGAAAGAATTAAAAAGAGAGCTGAAATTTGAACTGAAATGGTACACCAAAAGAAGTTTAAGTCATCTTACCATTGCAGTTTGCTCCGGATAAAAACTGTTAAATGAAACAAAACAAAAAACACATGAATTAAGAATATTTATTATATAAACTGCACTGCTTGATGATTTTCGCCACTGAGAAAAACGGTAATTGAACACACGTGTAAAATTACGATAATTGTACATGTGCTGATATCAATGACTTCACGTTTGATAACATGTTTGACCCTACCGTACTTCAATTTATTGGTATATAGTCGAATCATCTTCGGTTCAACCTCGGAAGCCTTCGGCAAACATCGGAAATCTTCGGAAACCTTTGGTAATCTTCGGAAATTTTTGGAAACGTCCGTGTGACCTTCGGACAAAATTTTAGAATCTTCGGAAAATGGTCGGAAATCTTCGGAAAATTGTCAAAAACTTCGTCAAAATATGCTTATAAAATAAAGAAAATAATAAATGATTGCTTGGAGATATGAAATTTCTCTTCTCGTGTTCAACTCGATATATCTCGATATATATCGAGTTGAACACTTGAAAAGAAATTTCATATCTCCGCACACCCATGTGTTATTCTATATTTCATTTCGTAAAAATGGATACTTTGAGCGTTTGAGACCAAGTTATTTGACTTCAAAACATGTGTAACAAACTCCGTAAAGTCACAAATCAAGTGCTAACACGTGTTTTAAAATACCTCAAGCTGGTTTTCTGATAGCGTGCGACGCTGGTATTCAAACGGAATGGATAGAGGAACCGAGAAGCACGAAGCACTTTCCCTCCGATGGCGCTTCTGGCTTTACCCGTTCTCGTACGTATGGTACGGTTCGCTGACGGACCGATCGTATAAATGTGCTTGAACTGCCTCTTTGGGTTAGGTTAACTTAGGCTGGAAACCTATTTTACCTGAAAACCGATTTAGGTTTGCGTGGACACAATCACAATCACATTCTTATCAGCTCATTCCAACTGGTTTGCCTGATGTCCGACCGGTTTGAAGTAACCCTTTCTCACTGAACAGACTAAGCGCAGAAAACGCTATCGTTTTCCTTGACTAAACACGGTAATATTCGCTTACCTTTGCCTTAGTGCGTCTGCTATAATCACATTCTGAGCGGCTTGTTTTATTATCTGCGGATCCTTCCAAGCTTAAAACAGAAACAACAGATCAAGACATTAGCACACAGAAATATCAAAGATGCACCTCTCAAGACCTTAGCCTGCGAATACAGCCGACCTTCTTCGGTCCCTGAGTGAAGGACGGCTGTATTCACAGGCTTCGTAGACCTGGGCTCTCAGCATACAGACACTACGGAAAAACGTACTGCGCGTGTGCATGACGCCACGATTTTTCGAGGTGGTTATCGTCAACAAGGGAGGCCATGATCCATTGAAAACATAATTTTAGCTCAAACTTACAATGCTTATTGCAAAAATTGGAAGCAAAATTACGAAGGTGGAAACTGAAAAGAGAAATACATATCACAATCTACATTTAGTATGGATCTAAACCTTAAATATTCAGGCGTTTTCTTGCCATGCCATGATGCTGTGAATTATTTTAATAACAAACAAGGAACAATCCAAAGAGACGAGAGAGGGCGCGCAGGGAGTGATGGAACGACGAAAAAGGGAAGAATCGTGGATATGTCTTACATGGAATAGAAAAGCCATAGAGGTGATCACTTAACTTTTACCAGTAGTATTTATCATACAAATTCCTCCCAGTGGCATCGGGCCAGACAGAAAGGCAAGAAGCTAAAAACGAACATCTACTTGTAAATCAGTACTTCATTATGCCAGAAATAGAAATATTTGTGACCGCTTTAATAACTATGGAATCCTCTTACCGTCCGCAATCTCGTATCCTGCTTTGATTTCCAACAAACAATTACGCCAGGAATCCTTTTCCTCCTTAACGGAAGCTTCAAACGATACTGAAGCGTAGCCTGCAAGCAAAGAGAATTTGAACGCCTTTAAAACAATGCTTATTGACCGGCTTACACATGCTACAGAATTGCGCGCAAAAGATCCTGCCCGCGAAGCTGATTGTCCTTTCGTAAATGGCCGATGCCAATATTTCGTAGTCAACCCTACAGCATTATATATTAATACAATATTATTTTATATAAAAGTGTATGTTAAGCCTCGGCGGCATGCGTTTTTTCTAGGCCCAACTGCTATTCCCTGACCAAACTTCTCACTAAGATCACGCCACACTCAAGTTGAAACAATTATTAAACGTCCATGCGAGGCTAAACTTGCATATTGGAGAGAATTATGCTACCGCTTTAGAAAAACCTATGGTTGGTGCAATTTATGCTCTACTTTATGCCTAGACTACGTTGAATCTATGTTTACGGTCCAGCCCGGGCTAAGGCCAGGGTTGTGACAATTAGTGCTCACCCTCTCGCCCAGGCAAGTGTCAATTCAAATCATGGATCACATGGATAAAATAATTTACACTATCTACAAGCTTAAATTACAACTGCTTTCAACGTTTACCATTTTTGAAATCTCACACAACATACAAAAAGGGCTTCCGCTTCACAGTATACGTGTATTTCAATTCAGTTAGTGTTTAAATGTGGAGATACTTCCCGGGGTGTCTTAAGTATCCACTAGCGAAAAGAATATCGCTGCAGACAACAGCACGTCAACAACGGCCCGAGCATGAGACGTCCGGAGGAGTATGTTTTTGTTGTGTGTGAAGACTGGGAATGAAAAGTATGTATACGAGCCTAGTGGCCCATAAGGCCGAAGTTTATCCCGATTTCTGCAGCATGAAACGGCAGAAAGTATTTCTTCTCCCCCTGGATGGGATGCTAGTCCATCGGAGGGTTACCCCCAGCAATAAATTCGCCAATACCCATTTATACACCTGGGTGAAGAGAGGCACTGTGAGAGTAAAGTGTCTTGCCCAAGAACATAACGCAGTGCCCCGGTCAGGGCTCGAACCCGGGCCATCAGATCCGGAGTCCAGCACACTAACTATGTGGAGACTGGGCGAGTAAAAAATTATCTGGGCGAGTGCAGAAATTTTAGTTCACAGCCATGAAAGACTCTCGCCATTCAATCGCAAACGCATGTTTCTGAAGCCGAGTTGAAATCTCAACCCGGGCTGAATTTCGTCATGTAATCACGCTCTTTGATTAAGATAAGCTAAAATCTTGGACAAAACTGTTGAGACACTTCTGCAAATAACCACCAATTTGGGTACCTCAGCTGCTATTGTCCAACCCCCCCTCACCCATTTCAATGTTGGCTATTTTTTTGTGTTGCCAGAGCAAAGCCGAGTGAATTGTAAATCACACGAGACAACATTGAGCAGGGGGAGAGGGGGATTAAACATTTTTCACTCACTTGTAAGTCAAGGCATTCTCAAATAGGGTGCAATATTTGTTTGTCTCAACTAGTTTTGTCCACGATTGTAGACTAACGTACGATTCACGCGTAGCTTAGGCATGACAGAGAAAAAGCGACACAGTTTCAGCAAGTAAACAGAGATTAGTCTCAAATTTCCTTCCGCAGGTCCTACACAACTAATTCGACTCCACCTTACTTTTGCTGGTTATTTTAATAGCTGTAACACCACGAGAGAGAACTCGGCCTTCAGAGATTGGCTCCACATTCATAACGTCTCCATTGCTCACAACTGGAGTACAATCTTGTTTTCCATCAGGCAAGAACAACAACCTGAAGAGTGAAACCACAAAATTAAAATGCCAAAGTCATCTTTATACAGTCAAATGGTACATTTGCGTGGTGGAACTACCATAACAAATCAAGGAGTTACGTATACCTCTGAATTGCCTCTCTCGCTTTTAGCAACAAAAGGACAACATGTTATACGAACACTGCAGGATATAACATGCCGTGAAACGAAGGAAAAATGCTGCAAGACAAGTGGTTGCAATATGCAACTTGTGCAGCGAATTATCCGTTGCAAGAAATATTATGCGATGCAAGCCGTATAGAATTCATGGTGCGCGAAGATCAAAACTTACCAGAAGAGCAATGAACAATCTCGTCCCAGAGCCCGCTTTTCTTTCGGTCAGCAGCAAACAAGGAACGATTTTTTGTAGCATGCGCTAGTGCATTGTTTTGATTCTCCGCCAATCAGATTAAGCGAGGCTGCGCAGAAAGGACGGAGATTATCTTGTTTTCACTACTATGAAGAAAGGAGCAGTATTTCTACTCCACCTTGGATGGGATGCTTGTCCATCACAGGGTCACTTTACATTAAATTTGTAGGTACTGATCTACACTCCTGGTTGGAGAAAGCAATTGCGAGAGTAAAGAACATACCGCAGTGACCTCGCCCACGCCTGGGACCTGGGGCCGGTTTCTCGAAAGCCCCAGAAAATTTTCGGGCCGTAAAGCCGCTTTTAGTCATCTCAAAAACAGATAAGCGTATTGGCCTGAAACTTTGCATGAAGGGAACCACTGTTCATATCAAAAACATGTAAATAAAACAGCTCTGTATAATTATAAGTTTTCAGATTTTGCTATGGCTTTCCGGGTGCGAAAACATTTCGGGAGCTTCGAGAAACGGGGCCCTGGGCCGTTCGATATAGAATCCAGCGTATTAACCATTATGTTTGGCCACCGTGCGTCAAATAATTGATAATCGATATTATTATTCATTCAAAATATTTCCCCGTTTCTGATTGGTTAAAACCACACGCATAATTCACCATAACCAGCTGCTGTTGACCAAATTTGGAAAGAATTTTGTCACATTGAACCGATGACGTCAAAAGTGCAGCCCGCAGCAGATTATTGAACCATTGACGTCAAAATGACGTCAAAAATGCAGCGCGCTGTAGATTATTGAATCCTTTAAGAGAAAACCTGGGGACGAGGCTGTGTTATTTTTAGTGGTGAGCAGAAAACCAAAGAGCAAAATGGCTGCGAGTAGGTTTACAAGTTTGAGCGAAGAAAATATTACCCAGTTAATAGTTTGAATGAATAATAAAGCAAATATTGAATTCGGCTTTCGTAGGATATGAAGAATTCTGCCTTCGGCCTCGGTGGATAACACCCTCCTCGACCCGCAGAATTCTTCATATCCTACGAAAGCCGAATTCAATAATTGCTAAAGAGATGGAAAACGTAATCATAACTTTCAAAAAACAAAGGACACTATAAGCTATAAGCATTAAAATATCACGAACTACTTCTTCCCTTGTTACAATATTACAAAAAGTAGGTCTCGAAAAACTAATTCTGAAATTTAAAGAAAGCAACCCGTTATACTAACCTGTTAACTGTGAGAACAAGCCAGCCCATTCCCTTGTTGGTCTTGATATGTTGGGATATCTTCAACACATACTGTTGATATTGATTGATGGTTAATAACTTGCCATCAGGAGAACTCAATAAAATAGAAGGAGGAGTTTATTTTCCGTATACTAAGAAAATAGACACCCTAGAAAATGATTTACTTTTTCCAGCCGCAAAGTTAGGACGTTCATAATTATTTTTATGATGACAGTTGAGCCATTTTGTGCTACATTTCGATAGCTTGTTTTCCCCACTGCGACATTCTCGCTAAAACTCGAAGTAAAATGACGACGACTGTCGCGTTTTCCCGCCCAAATAACGCTGATTCACGCACGAGCATTATCTTGGAAAAACAAATTTTGAACTCGTAGTTTCCTTGAAAACTTTAGGCTTAAGGTTAAGCTTATCAGGCATTCAGAATGTTTAATTCTTAGATTACCCCTTTAATGACACGTGTTCGCGAGTATGACAACATACAAAATTAAAGATGTACACTTCTAGAATCCCTTACCTCATTTTCTGCTAAGAGAATATTACGAAGTGAAACACTCTTGGCTTTGATACTGGCCTAGGAAAAACACGGTTGACGTGAAACTTAAAATAGTCTCTAGTCAGTGAAATGTTTAGTCAGCAAGTACCAACTTTAAAACCTAATTCAACGCTTGTGACAAGAACCGACACGGACAATTTTCTGTAGTTTGTTACCTGGTTAAAAGCTTCATAGAAAGCTGCAAACGTTTCAGGATCCACGGCTAAAAGGAGAGGAATCATCTCATTCAAACAAGAACAACGACAACAAAGTCATTCAATAGCGACGAAAAAGCAATTCACAATTACTACTGATCCAGTTGGTTCCAGTTAGTTATTAATGTCATTACAAATTAAGTATCCCTTGATAAAATAAGTCGGCCTTTCTTTTAATGGCTTGCGCTGTTCATTAATGGCTTTTTGGGGTTGTTGATAAATGGCTAACTTAGTTTCTATACTTGTATGTACAATAAATTTAGAATTTTATTGAATTGTCCAAATGAATGTTCACCTTCCGCCTTGGAATTCATTGTCAAAGCGTGGAAGAGTCTTGTGCCGGCATCCTGGCTGCTAGCAATCTGTAGCATGCTGACATGCTTTACAAATTCTTCAAGAACTATAGTCACAAGAAAAAAAAAATATCATTTTGTGTTATAAAATTTACTCCAAGAAGTTAATCACATTATGTAGTTTGTGACGTAACCACCTCTCAGCTTCCGGTTGGGGAACTTCCTGTATCCGGGATAATACTTCATGGGTTCATGGGCTCCACAAACTCCGTGGTTTATCCCCCAACAGCCTCGAGGTGATATCTAATTAACAATTGGATTATGAGCTCGAGATTTCTATGAGGTGATAGTTGATAAGGCCGGATTTTAGTAAAAGTCATAATAAACGAATCGTGCAACGGTGAAAAGTTCCAAGTCTTCAGACGAAACTAAAGCGCGAAGACGTCGCCATTTTGAAGACGACCTTCAACCACTGCACTCTAATGGCTGATAGTGTGCAGTAGCTAAGCCAATCAGATTGCGGCATTTGCATTAGTATACTAGAAGATTTTTACTAAATTGGGTTATTCTCTTTCGTTGATGTTTTCGACAAGCCAAACAAAGCTTAGCCTACTGCACACAAGTTATCAATAAGCTGTGATTATCATACGTTTCTTCAATTTAAAGATTCATTTCGTGCCAGTACAATCGTAAAGCAAGTAAATTTGGTAATGGGGGGGGGGGGGGGGAGAGCAGTATGCTGATTAGCGGCAACAGACTTGGCTTCACAAGAGACATCGTTTGTAGCTGCCTCTCCACTGTATATTTTATCGACAAATGTTGTTTTCAGTAACTAATAACACAGACAGAACTGCTGAGACAACTAAATTTCCACTAATTTAGAGTACCAGAGTTCATTTCATTACCCCCCCCCCCCCCCCTCTTCCTTTTCAATGTCGTTACGTTGTGAAAACAAAGCGGAGTAAACTACAAATGCCATAAAACAACACTGAGCGGGGGAGGGGGGATATATTTTTACACATTTGCAACAAGTGTGTAATACTCGTTTGTCTCGACGTTTCGAGCGTTAGCCCTTCGCCAGAGCGAATCCATTCGCTCCGACGAAGGGCTAACGCTCGAAACGTCAGCTCACGAATCTCTTTACGGTGGCCAATTCACATTATCAACCCAGTTGATAAAACCAAATTATATTGTTACACTTACCCCCTCTAGTTTTGTCTAAAATTGAAGCATCGCACGCGAACCTGATTATCACGAATGGGGTCAAGTAGTTCCAGCATAAATGGGAACAAATGGCTCGCTATTCATCGAGAGAAAAATCTAACACGCCACAGTAAAAATGTCCAATCCTCGAAAACAATAACAACAGCTACACTGTACAAGCTCACAAGAGCTGCTGCATTACCGCGTAGATGATAATTAATTAATAATTACTTAATAGACCACTCCCTATTGGGGCTTTTCAGGGCCTATGTAAACAAACAAACAAACAAACAAATATTGTAAACAAACATAACAGGGTTAAGAATCCCAACTGGCAGAAGGCAGACCAGTTGGCCACGTTACCTCCTTTCACTTGTGGAGCTCAATATTTTCTGGGTTTATTTTCTATGGCTTACCAAAAGGAACTATTTACATAAAAGCTAGCTAAACTTACCCAAAGGAGTCGACGGAATTGCAGACGTAACCACTTCTTTCCTATTAAAAAAGCGTACACAGCAATTCGTATCCCTTTCCCAGTTTAAAATCATAAAATATTACAGTAAAATTACCATTTAACTCAAACAAATTCCTAGGCAAAATTAATTCTTTAATCAATACAAGGGACACACGTAGCTGTAATTACGACGTTACATGTTTGGACATAAATAAAAATTTGCCCAGTTTCTACAAGGTCATAATTTACAACAAATAAAGATGTCCTCGACCAAATTGTCTAGATCAACCGGTTCATAAAAATCAGTAAAATCTCTGTATATTTTCAAAGATGGCATCAAGCTGGTATCCATAAACTCTCCAGTCTTTTCGACGAGAGTAAGAAGCCCTTTTGTCATCTGATGCTTTCTTAAATCAATTCCAGATTAAAAGTATTTTTTACAGCATCATGGACTCTCTGCAATACCGAGTGACTGGAAAAATTATCTCAAGCAACAGCACCAAGCTACCGCAATTAATCTACCTTCAATTAATAAACTTAAGTGCAAAACAATTTACAAACTTCTAGTTGATATTCAAAATCTCGCTCCCCCGACTGCTGAGAAAATACTCATAGAATGCGGTTTTGACGCTGATGATGGGCAGAAAATATACTCTCTTACGATTCGTCACGACAAAAGAGGTTCTTCCAAAACAAAATTATCCACAATATTTTGTACACAAACTGAAGGTTCAAGATTTCATTGTGTCTTTTGCACAACCGTAGACCAAACTGTCACTCATCTATTTGTATCGTGTCCCATCGCGAATTCTTTTTGGAATGACTTTATTGAATGGTATCAAATAAAAAGTCTCAGCCTTTCCAAGAATGAAATTATGTATGGAGTGCTAAATGGTTGGTCTTCTTGTTTAACTCTAAATCACCTCATCGTCATCGGCAAATACTTTCTTTATTACAAAGCGTTAAACAAGGTGAAATTTCAGTTCGCAGATTTCGTTAATCTTGTACATGACAAAATAGAAATTGAACGCTATATGGCTCTTATCTCAAACAGTGAAAACGCCTTTCTGGAGAAGTGGTTTTTAACTATTACATTACAAATCGTAAGAAGTAAAAAAAAAATTAATTAATCGATTAATTAATTAATCAATCGTTTAATTAATTAATTAATAAATTAATTTTTCATTTTGGTATTATCAGTTTCTTTTGTTTTCTGTGCAGGCAAATCTGTGTCCGTCAAAGCAAGTTAGTGTAAGTGTCGAAAATGCTATTTTTAGCATACTGTATTAGGGTAACTATCAAGTATTGTAATGTGGAAGTAAAGGAAAAATGTCTTATCTATTGTAGTGTAAGTAGTGTAAATAGCTCAATTGTTCTCTCGTGTAAATAGTTGTATTCTCATTAAAAATAAAATAAAATAAAAGCACAGGCAAAACGTTGCCCAATGCCTGGATTGCTTTGTACCTCCTCGTTACCAGTACCCTTTCTTATCGCATTTTGAAGACAACTGTACATGTGATATCGGACTACAACTAAACAGGCGCACGAAGCAATGGAATGGACACCGTCAACTATTGTGGTTACCTCAAGACAATATCAAATTAGATAAACTAGTTACAAAATTCTGGAGCTATTGAGCGTTAAAAGGGCGACATGCAATCTGAAGAAAGTTATTTGTCTTGAGAAGTTTTTCTGTCTTGCACTGGCGAGTTGTTGATGGCACGAGGACAAAGAACGTACGTTTTGATAATCAAATTAAACTTTTTAGTGAGCTTGCTTTCAATTTCTCGCAGTTTTCTACAATGGAAAACGCTTTCTCTGTGTTTCCGTCAAGTTGCAGAATTCCTCGAAAGAAATTCAAATAGAAACACATGAAATGTTCTTTACCTCTTAAATACGTAGACAAACGCTTACCTATCTAGCCGGAAGTCTACTTTTTCCTAAAAGAAAAAATTAATAAAGAGATAAAGTATAATTAGGAGATGTTTTTAAGAAATGCACTATGAAGAAAAATGACATCGACTCTTAAAGAGAAGTGATCAACGAGTTCAGAGAGCGGGTCTCAGCTCCCTCCCGTGACTATGCAACCTTTAAGCTTTTTTCAGTACACTTTACATAATTCGAATGAAGTGTTAATTGAAAATTGCCGCTGCTGATAATTTGAAGCTTTCGTTCCTTTTAAATATTATACCCCGACATATGTAAACTGCAGAAGAGCCTGTTCCAGGCTCTTGGTAGTTGAAACAGCGTAACTAAAGATTGACAGGTACGATCGCAAGAACATAAATATTCTGCCAAATCAGTTTTACATTGTGACAGCAAAGTTGAGCATTTTGCCCTCCAAAACTGGACAGGGAAATGGGTCCGAAAATACCACGCCGTGACGTCACTTGGGTGCCAAACTTTTGTTTGCATGGTCAAATTTTCTTGTTAGCGAGGAGTGAGTACCTGAGAAACATGTCGAGCGATTCAAAACATGGGAAATTTCTCAGAAAGATCCAGCAACCCCGAGGAAATAGAAACTGAGAACGATTGTGAGAACGATTTTTGGCACCAAATGACGTCAGAGTTGTTGCCACGTAGTATTTTTCCGCGCGATTCAAATACCATTTTGAGGGCAAAACGGCTCAACTTTAAAGGCTTGTAAAATCGTTACTTTTAACGCCAGACGTCTCAAACTTTGGAATCGCGTATTTTACAAGGTAAATTTTTAAACAATATACAAAACCAATTCAATTCATACGCACTTTAAGGGTTCAAGTTCCTGCCAATTGTCACACTCTTTTATTACAAATTAAACCGCCATTGCTGCGTTTGCTTTTATCTGTGTTTTTTTTTTAATCGATCATGCTAACAAATTAAGTCTCTGTAGCTCTTTTGTAACGTTTTTTGTCGTTTTATGTACCTTGGATTGCAGTCTTAAGTTTTCCGCTTTCCTCCAAAAGTGTCTTGTTCGTAGCTCTTCTAATTCTTCATCTTTCAGTTTGCACATAATTTCCTGCACAGTCCTATAAATTTTCAATTATACAAAGTACACGTTAGTGTCGGGCCTTGCTAAAAACGATCATGGCGTGTTGCAATTGTCTAGGATACTGACTGACATATTCGAAATTTCATTTTAGTCGAAATTGTTTTGTTCATGGTAACCCCTTTATGATATTTATGGAAAGTTACTTTCATGCTTTCAAAGTAGTTTTGGGTAAATGCAACGGATGGGCGACGTAGTGTTTTTAAGTTAATATTCGGCTCTGTTTGTTTACATCTTTTTGTTTTCGCGGGCATAGCCTGCGAATACAGCCGTCCCTCTGCTCCTACCCTCCCACCCTCCCACGAAGTTGTCCTCTGGGCCTTGTCACGCGTTCCTTCCCCACGGACGTCTGCTGAAACGAACATCGACTTCCGTTCACAGGCCGTTTAATGTGACTGTCAGACCTTTTTAAAGAACTCCTGACTGAAATTTTAGTATTTTCCGTTTTCGTCTTTCCCTGTCTTTTGTTACTTACGTGGTTGGAAAAAGTTGCACATTTCTTGACGAAACTGCATAGAAGTCATCCACTGCCTGCCGAGTAGAAAAATCACGTTAGATCCGAATTAACCCGAACCAATAACCGTACTTGTAGCCATCGTAAAGGAGAGTGTCCCCTTGTTAATGCTAACCCTAGCGAGCGATAAAATCGAACTGTTTCTGTTGTGTTCTTGCTTGGCAACCATAATGAGGGGCCGTTTCAATAAGGTGGCCGCAGGGCGGGGTCATGGTAATTCAGGCACATTCACTGCGCGAACGTTTTAAATTCTTAATAATTATATAAAATATTAGTTTCGTTTCTGAAATATTTCTCATCTAGATAATGGGTCGCGGTGCCTAATTTACGGGAAATGTCTTGCAAGGCACTCGCTTATGGCCATCTAACCTTTACCTTGATGTTCTGTCCACGCGCAATTCTTAACATCCCGCGCAAATATAAGTAGTTGGCAAGAAGACTAGAAGACTTGTTCCAAAGATCCTACGCCAAAAGAAAAAATAAAAATAAAACAACAGGATGCAACAAAGCTTTTAATTTTTACCCGGAGGCTCTCAGTTTTGTCACGAGCTCAATGATTTTCAGAAACGCTGGCTCAGTTTTAAACGTTAGCAAAGTTTACTTCATTTTGTGATTACGTTTTTTTTTTTCACTTTCGTGGACATACTTTACTCACGACAGTACCTCAACTTAGATGAATTACAAATATATTAACGAGAATTTGAAAGGCCTTTACCTACCGATATTTTGGCATCTAGCGATCTCAAGTATTCTTCGTAGAAACTCCCTAATTGAAAAGAAAACGCCAAATTTGACATAAAAGAATTGCAATTGCAATATGATTATACTGTTATCATGCACAACAAATCAAACTTGTGCGTCTGAGAGATGAGAGCTGCTAAAGAAAACTTTTCGAGGTGCCTGCTCTAAACGAGGACAAAAAGTGCTTTGTGTGAAAGGCCCGTTTGACGAAAACAACAACTTGTTGCAGGGGCGTTTTCCACGCTTCATGTTATGCGACGCGTCCCCTTGTGTATGCAGCCGTTGGATGCACTAGTGGCCGCTGTCTGGACTAGTGGTTAGGGATTTGCTGTAGGGCCGTTATTCGCGCATCATTTCCCTGCGACTTCCACCCTTCGTGAAACGTACTCTTGGGAAATAGGGTGTGACCAATAACTTACCTGTGTAAATTCCTTCAAGAGCGAATGGCGGCAGAACGAAGATACTCATATTTTTCTGTGGGTTCACAAAATATTCTTCGGATATGATTGGGACAGGCACGGTGGAGGAACTTCTTTTTCTCAAAGGTGCCACCCTGAGAAATTAAATAAGAAACAGAGAAAAGATGATAACAAGATAACAATAGGCCTTTTGCGGCGAGACATCATATGGTAGAAAATCCGTCAAGCTGGATAACAAAAAGTGTGACAGCATCTAAAAAGTGGCTTCAGACAACCAAAATTAATTTTTGTTTGATTTGCATGTCCCATTAGCTTTCCATACACAATGGAAGGTTATGTCACAAGTGACCGTTTGTTGCAAACAGCAAGTTAAGTAAGCATTCGTTAACAGGTGCCCTGGCACCTTTAAAAGCAGACTTCCGGAGATTCCAATCAGATTCCATCGGAATCGATGCGTTTCCAACGGACTCCATCGGTCGACTGTTCCGGTTTCATCTTACGACTAGACTTCCGGTAACTCAAGTGGACTCGACTGTACTTCCGGTTTCATTCTTCGACCAGACTCCATTGGACTCCAGGTTTTGTCCACTGGAATCTAGTCGAGAGTAATGGACATGTGTGAAGTGTTTTGCCCAATGCCCCTGCCAGGACTAGAACTCGAACAACGTGATCCAGCGTCCGGTGCACTAACCATTAGGCCATTGTGCTTTCCATTCTTTGCAAAATCAATGCTTAAACAGTGACATGAAGATTGGTCTTGATTTTCTTTGCCGAAGAAAACACAAATAACAACTTACTTGTGAACAACTCTCGTTTTCTGAGCCATCAGAGTGAAGTAGTCTGTCTTTTCTGGATCGTTCATAAGATCGTAAAGAAACGTGCTGAATGCATGGCTCTTGCACACCTTAACAAAAGTGGAATAAATGTGCCAAGACAATGTATCAGTTCAGAAACTTACCTAAACAGTATTCCAACCCAGATTCTAGACTTTGCCTTAAATTCTAAGCTCATGACTCCCTCCCAGGAGGTTGTATTCATTTCAAAAGCTTAAAGGGACGGATTCACGGTTTTGCGCATGTGCAAGCTATAGCGTAGGCCCATTAGACTCCATTGTTAAAAAAAATGCAAATGACTTTTGCGAGAAAATGGCCTTTGAAAATTTCGCAACCATTTGCGATAACATGGCAACATAGGTGTTATTTCATATTTGAATTTCTTTTGTTTGTTCTGACTCTGATGCTCTAAGTGCCTTGTTCACTTAATCAGTATCACAAAAAACTCTGAAGAAGTTCAAAATAGTTAATGCGCTTATGTATGTATGCACAGGCTACCGTGAGTACATCTTGAAAGAGCGACGCAAGCATTTTTTGGAAATGTCAACGGATTTTCACAGAAAATGTGAAACTTAGTGTTGAACATCGAATTTATTGTCGACCCGTCGAATTTATTGTGGACACAGGCACAAGTTCACAACTCAAAAGCAATTGGTTCATAGACAATAGAGTTGATTAGGCTTGCACATGCGCCGAACCGTGAAACTATCCCTTTAACACAACTAGAAAACACGGCAGTTTACTAGATATTTTGTGTAGACTATCGTCGTGTAAACGAATCACAGCATTAAATATACCAAAAAATGTATCCATGTATGAACTTGTTTACAGTTTACATAATCTGATAAACTGTAACTTGCGATAGTTTGCCTACCTCGCGATAAAACTCTTGATCTTCTGCAGGCTTTGAGTCGATGAAAGAATCCATATCAAAGAAAAGCTTTTGTCAAAAGGACAAAAAAATTATATTATATAATTCCAATGATCATGTCTCCATAATTATTTGTCATACTCATTAACAATTCATCCAGGTTTCAACAAAAGAAAATCGTGACTATGATCGTGGTTTGGAAACCTGATCTTAATTAGATTAGATTTTATTTCTTTGTCTTCTCTTCAGTTTGAGTTTCGATTGAGAAGATATGTCAAACACTTGTGAGAGTGCTCCATCACATTTCAAAACACCTCAAAGTTCGTCAAAGGTACTCCGCATTCAAAGATTCAAAGATACCCATATGAAAGAAAAATACACAGAGAAGCAAAAAATAAATAAATAAATAAAAATTTCTGAGGAAGAAAAACAGCAAAAAGCACATCTTACATCTTCCTGCCTCTCAATGAAAGTCTTTATTTCACTAAAATAAAAAGATTAGTAACACAAGTAGTTGCATGAGTTAATGTTGCGATGCCCAAAATCATGTTATCTTCAAATCGAAGAAAATACCAAGAATAAAGTTTACATGAGGTAATTATAACAGAAGGACGAACAACAGTACAATTATTAGGATGGTTGTGACTGGGGAAAACTGAGACGGGATATGGAAGAACAGGAAATGCGATTCAAGATAAGGTATTTGTGATGTAGATGCAGCAATGGACAATGCGACAGGCAATGTGACGACACAAAATCAAGAGAAAACGGGGAACAGCAAGGCACTTTGAAGTAGTCGAATTGCAAAGTTCCTCGCTCACTTTCCTCTGATCATTTTCTTTTGCATAAGAATCCAACAAGTCAAAATGTTCCAAGGAAATAATTCATCTTGCCAAATAAAACAAAGCGTTTTTAGTCCTTACAGTTGCATTTTACTGAATAAATTTGAAACAAGTTAAAGTTATGTGGAAACGTTACAATACTATGGAAAATACCATTGACAATTAAATCTACCAACCTGAACATTCGTAACATCATCTCTACCGAGGCTAAAGTGAGGGAAAAAGTAAAATTGATGAACAATCGAAGAACTCAAAAAAGATAACTTTGGAGGTTACGTTTGCTTGGTAAAGGGTATTTCGGCGGGCTTACATCCAAAGGAGGTTTGCGTTTTAAAAGTGTTCGAGTTACATTTGGAATGGAATAAGCGTCTGAAAAAACCTAGGTACACATAAGTTACTGGAATGCAACTCTGTATAAATAGAGCGGTTTTCAATTGAGTACCGAAAGTAACGAGCGAATTGCTTTTGTTTTCTATTACTGCGCTCAGTGATTGGCTTAAAAATCTCGCGACAATTTTTCAACCAATAAGAAGTAAACAAAAACCAATCGTGACATGCGTGCACACATTTTCCCGCGCTTTGCGTCGGCTACGTGTAATTGCTTCGAGTTTTGATTAGTTTGTACTTTGGTTTTGGTTTTACGACTCTCAATTGAAACTCGCTCTACAGCAATATAAAACACAAAACAAGTATCAACTTGAAAAGTGTTTAAAATACTGCCGCTAACCTGCGATTCCAAAGGAATTTTATTGCTCTTTAAAGGCCAATCTCTGCCTGCAATGTTTATTAAGCCTCACACGATCAAATGTAAACAAACCATTATTAACATGCGATATCCTTGCAAAACAATAATAAAGAGTAGACGAACCTCGACGATATTCCAAGCCGACTTTTCAGCTTATCGAGAACTCCCAAACGAAACGACCCGAAAACTGGAAGGCTGGAAAGGGACATAATCTCTCTTTCTCATCGCTCTAAAAACGCTGCCCCATAATTATAAAATATACTTACATGCCAAAACGAGCTGTTGAAAATCTCTCGCAAACTGTTCTCTTTCCTCTTGCAATTCTTTTAAAGAGTAGAACGTTTGTCTATAATTGAACAGTTACCTTTTTTAGCCAGAACGAGCCGAATGAACAATACAAATTATGAAACTTGTAAGTTATACATACCTTTGAATGAGTAGCCGGTCAAAGTGGAATACTGCGTTTTTCATTCTGAAAAATTGATTTCCAGAAAAGCATCATGAGTAAAAAACAATTGTTATTAGCAGAACCCCACCTCACGATAACCCAGTTTTGGTATTGAGTGGCCCCCTTTCGCCACATGCATAACATCTGGTTACTAATCAACAACTTTTGGAAAAGTTTTTAAAAATGACTTTCGCTTACAGTTGGGGGAGGAGGAGGTGGGGTTGGGGCGGAGTCTTTTGTTCGCCGGTTAATAACGACTCTGCTTTGCTCACTTCTTGCACTTTGGTTGGAAATTCTCTATCAAGGTGAAACACTGCAGCGCGCAGCACTGTATTACCACAACACTAAAGTAGTCAGTGGGTCAACAACTAAAATCAACCAATAAGATTGCTTGTTGGTACAATATTTATTTAATTATTGACTGGGTACTGCACCGAATGATCCGTGCCTTGGCAAGCTGATTTCGATGACACTTCCACTGGATGAGAGGAAATTATAAAATTAAAAAAAAAACTATGTTTTATTTCCAATAATGCCTTCTCGCCACGGTAGGCAGGCAGGCTAAACAGCCATAACAAAGCAACTGTAATGATGGTGCAAGGTACAAGAAGCTTTCACTGTTATCGATTACCTGAATTTATACATATCCGTAGCATAAGTTGGCAGCCGCGGAATTTTTGCATTTGGATGCAATGTTACTGATCCATCGGCAATGTCGGCAATGACTATACTGGATAGCTGAAAAAAGGCGAAATAAATTTCAAAACTACGGCGTGATTTCTAGCCGTTTTGAGAGCTTGCGTTCCTTGCCCACTCCGACTCATCCTTGTTGGGGGAGGGGGTGAATCCAGACTCCCAAAATGGCTAAAAGTAAGCCTACTGAACACTGGATGTTCATAAAACGACAGTTTCGAGTGAATTTGAAAGAGAGAGAGATCCTTCTATAAAAACGTGAACAGATTGAGAATAACGCTAACTCCTTACTGCTTATTTATACTATTTTTGCTTTTTACTTTTAGTTGGACAAAATATTGCAAATAGGACTATTTTAATTTGTAATCATGTTTAATTATAGCTATTCTTAATTTATACACTTCTAATGAAGTTTTTATTATTGGGATTTTCATCTTCTTCGTGGCATACCTGCATGTGAACTACAATGAGTGACAAAAGTAGTTGACACATTGACTTGAGATTTCAGTTTTTAGGGCATATTTATCAATCTTTTTTTTCTGGTTCACTACACTCCACCAAAATACCCCCAACCCCCCATTCAATGTTGTATGATTCCAGCAAAGGATTCAGAGAAATAAACTGCAACATTGATAGGGGTAGGGGAGTTTTAAATGACGAGACAAGAAGTAAAATGAGACTGCAATAACATAAAGTGGAGCTTACAATGACAAACGTGTCAAGTTGACACATTTGTCATTCAGTGTAGCTTTTAAGCTAAGCATACTCACCACGTTAAATAAACGATTGATTAATAAATTGATTGATTGCCCACTGAAAGATCGGATTACATCAAATAAAGCACACTGATGTCACGCCGGACCCCCTTCGTTCAAATACATTTCTTCGTTGTACACTTTTATTAATTTCTGTTTTCTTTTCGGCAGCAAGAGATTGGAAGAAAGGTAAACTCGCCGTAAGAGCGTGGTGGAGCAGTTCGCGACTAGGAGTATTTCCACTTCCCCTGGATGGGAAGCCCATTTATACCCTTAGTTGAATAAAGCCATTTTGAGAGTAAATTGTGTTGCTCAAGAATGCAATGAAGTGTCCCTGTCAGGAATCGTGCCCGGATTCCTCCACCAGGGACCCAGCGCACCAACCATTACGCACTTTCCACAGTAAGAAATGATAAGTCACTTTTATTTGCATCAACACAACAGTCATTGAAACATGTCAAATCCCACGACTACAATTATGCTTCACCTCATCCATCTCCACGACAACCCGTTGAATCTGACTTTTGTGCTGTGTGTGACATCCCATGATAAAGGCACCAGGCGCCTCAACAAGATCCAGAAGTGCACTGCAACGCGAAAAAACACACATCACGGTTTTTTTTTTGCGATTAAAAAAAACAAAACCATTAAATTGTATTAGCAGAAAACTGAAACTTATGGCCCACTTTTAATTTTATTGACAAGTTAAAGTATCATTTTGTTACTGATTATCTCTGATCATTAAATAGACTCAGAAACAGAGTCAGAATGAGTCAGAACGTGAAAACTCTTAGGTTAACGTTTTTCAAGTTTTTACCTTTTCTTTTCCAAAATGAACTAAAACCAATCATCTACTGTTGTCAAACGTTGAGTTAGTAGAGTAAAGACCCCTATGTATTGTCCAATTTTACGATTGATACAATACATTTTGAAGATGAATTTTCTGCTCGTTGTAGCTATTGTTAGGAGCAGTCCACACACCTTGGAAGAATTGGTACATAGGTCCAGCTCCACGAAAATGGTTGAATGAAGGTAAATAAGCTCTGCAGATAGAGATAAAAATAGCCAGCTGTTCATGAAAGTTGTGATTTGAGGAGAGATTTCCTGCGTAACATATATAGACTGTTTTCTCTCGAGAAATACTTATGAAGGAAACGACGGGGAGGTAGAACAGTAGGGTGTAGGGGTAGGGAGAGTGGCCCTCTGGCATTTTTGGTAGACTCGTTCTCAGTCACTATTTGCGTGTTCAGGGGCGAGAGAAGGTTGGATACGAGTCTGAGGGAGGGCAAAAAGGTTGACTTGATCATGCTTCTTCCCAAGAAACATTTTCCACAAAGTCACCTTTCTCTGTTAAAACGGCTTCAAAATGACAAGACAAGGAAACTGCAAGGCTGGCATACATGTGCATTTACAAAAACAAGGAAATTGGTTTAAATATGTAGCCAAGTGTTCCAAAATAGA
>OX393563.1:26242293-26262293 GCA_947652115.1 Blastomussa wellsi | reverse complement strand
ATTTGTGCCGCCTTTGGTTGTATTGTTATCGACTGAAGGACATTCAGAACCTGTGAAAAACTTGGCAGCTATGTCGCCAACGGCTGGCAAGTCAACCCATCGAAATACAAGCGGAGACACCTCTCTTAACAGACAGTTGCAAGTTCCAATAAAAAATATTCCATGTATTTTGTCTGTACTCCCTGCAGTTCGCTGGGAACCTTGCTGTATGACGACAAACATGTCTAACATTTCTGCTCCGAACACAGGAGCCTATACAAGCCGTGCGTTTGGTTATAAGTTTGAATTTAAGGAAATGTATGGAAATATCCAGATGATCTTATTAACGTAAAGCAAAAGGGTTTATTTCCACAAAAGGCCAGCTTGAAGAAAAAAATATAGAAGTTTACCATGAAGCCTTGGTACCTCTTTGAGACTACCTAGACCTATCAACCATCGGTAAATGTTCAAGCTTTCTTAATCCAATTGACGTTGAAGCAGACCTATCAGCAACCGCCACTTCCAACGGTCACCTCGGACCTAAATGGGCGCATAACACTGCTCAATATTTGTCCAATTAATTTGAATTTTTGGCACTAGTATTTTTTGGAAAGACCTGCACTATAAAAGCATTTAATTGTAGCTCTCCCTATTTGTCTTTGGATTGACCATCCCTATCACGTTTGACACTTTTTATTTAAGGAATGAAATCTAATTGAAACACTACACTGAGGATATACAATAAGCTTTAGTTTAGGGGTATACCAACTATATACCGAGAGGAACACTTTTTCAATCTCTCTAAACTTGTATTTTATACCCATTTCTTTCAAAGCAAAAACTGTCCTTTGTTGTGATAAATATCATCCAAAATGGGATACTATACGTGAACATACGGGATATATTTATCAATGTTGAAAAAAAAAAAGGATTTCTCATGTTCTCTCTTCAACTCCCCATCTAGCACCCACCTCCCCCCTCACCCCATGCAATGCCGCTAACAAAATAATGATGTCACTTGATAAGTGGCCCATGATATTTTGTTAGTGATTATAGTTTGTATTTTATGTGAACGTGGCTTTACAACGACCACGTACGTACAAATTACTGAAAAAATCTTATCTATATTCTTTATGATTACCTGGATCTTCGGCAGGCCGCACAAGATGTTTTATCTCAAACAGTTCAAATTCCTAAAGTAAAAGCACAGCACCTCAAAATTATACAGTAAAAACACGATATAACTAAACCCTTAATGCAAAACAATATTCTGAGCTTAGTTACCGTGTTATTGAACAGCACCAGATATTAAGTGAAGAACAATTTCTTTGATTTCCCAGTGCTTGCAAGTTTTTGGACAGATCGTGTTACGGATGACGGATGATAAGTAACAAAATCTTTCACACCATTTTCACACCGTTTTCTCTCGAATCTAATTTCATATTTGGCAATAATGCATCATGTCAATTTTTGCGCCTCAATTTTTTAACGAAGACTTCTCGTTTAAACTGTTCGCCATTGAGAGGGCTGGATCGAGAGAGAGAAAATAACGTCACGTACTCGCTAGTTTATTTTTGCAATGTGTGAACCCAGCTGATTAGTATGCAGCACGGGCTTTTAGAAGTAAGTTGCTGTTCTGCATACCAAATTAGCTGGGTTCACACAGTAACACATTAAACTGGTGAGTAGATGACGTCAGTTTAAGCAACAAGACAACAAAGAACCTCCAAACAATATAAAACAGAAAAACAATAGCTCAAAAACAAAGAAAAAGTCGCAGGTTTTTACACCGAGGTAAACCCATAGTTTGAGTAATAGTTGAACGAGAAACAGTTAAACGACTGGTACAACCTAACACTATTCGATGGTCGATGATCGTTTTACTTCAAATTCGTATGATATAACGGGGTTTCGTATACAAAGAACCCCCGTTATAACGCATTACTGAATCGCACGTTGCACGGGAAAGTGAAAATAAGCTAGAAACAAAACGGAGCATGCATTTCTGAAAGCCTGCCTGTTAATTTTACTGGCAATCAAGTAATCCCCTGGCAGACAACACATTGGTACTTTGTCATATTGGAGTTTCAATGTCCGAACACAAGAAATACTAAGTGAAAACTACGCGTGATTGCAGAGATGGGCAATTAACGAACTTACTATTGCAAGAGAGCCGGGTGGGGGGACTGGTACCATTGCCAGCTGCGATACAAACTGCATCAGGGCCATTCTAAAGCGGTGTGAGTCGCTGGTCGTCACTTTTGGCAAAAGACTGTAATCAAATAAGGCCAAGTGTAAAAATGAATGCATAAACATATATAATACGAAGCACAATCAATAAATGAAGATAAAATACAATATACAAAAGCTACTTGTGTAGAGCTGATTTAACAAGACGGACAACGGGAACATCAGTTGAGCACTGCGCATACATCAAAATAATTTAACAATAGAATGTTTTTGTCGAGGAACTATCGGCTGATAGTTGTCCCGCGGAAATTTTATGTTCTTAAAACAAATATTTGCCCCAGAAGCGAAGCTTCGAGGGCAAATATGGTAGTTTTAAGAACATCAAATTTCCAAGGGGCAACTATCAGATCGATAGTTCCGAGGCAAAAACACTCTATTGTCTTTATTGTTTACCACTGAATTTTCGTCCAGACGCGCCATTAAAACGTAAGCCTTTTGGATTATATTTTAATAACCTTTTTGGACGAAAGAATTGAAGCAAACGAATTTAAACTGGACAAGAAAACAACTAAATGAAAACCAGACAAGAAATGCTCTAAAAAGCGGCTTGTTTACAAAAAATTTCACGGACGGGCACTATCCATCCGGGTTTTTTCCTCGGCACTTTGCGCTGATAGTGCCCTCCGCGGATGATTTGGTGGTGAACTATATTAAGCAATAGAGCGTTTCCACGTGACGTCATCAAATGCTAAAATCCAAAACCAGAGAACCACCAAACTTTTTATACTCATCAGGTATAAGGGGTGGTAAATTTATATCTGTGTACAACGTTTCAGCTCAGTTTGGAAACCAGCGCATTTTGAATTTCAGAGTTTTGGCGGTGCGAGACAAAGTTAAGATCGTGTTTGTCGAAAAACACATACTTGTCTCGCGAGTTTTAGCCATTTTAGGAAGCGCGCTTATATAAATACCTGTTTTTTTTTTCAGCACAGGTGATCAGTCGCCTGGATAACCAAAGTAAATTCCAGATGTTTACACCATTTCCGGTCGCCATATTGGTGTTCCACACTTGTTCCACACCAATATGGCGTCTCCATACTGGGCTTTGCAAATTTGTGCGGAACATTTTGACGAATATCTGAAGTTTGGAATAATGCATACACCTGAAACTTGGAGAAGTGTATTCTTTATTCATCTTCTATAATATCCTAGTTTCTTGACTTTGTCCGCTGCACAGTTTTCGATTTTTTTGGTCACGTGAGTGAAAACGCTCTATAAGAAGTCGAAACAAAGCCGTGTCCAGACCCTCCCGTCCATCGCTATAAGTATACTTAAAATGTCCGAATTTCGATAGGCTATGAGACATTGCAATTCTCGGAATCGGCGAAGAGCAACAAAAAACAAATTCGATGCAAATTACTACGATTTCTGAAGTTACTGCGAGAAAACTCTTAGACATATAGCCGATCATCTGAGCTATTGCGCAGATGGCTAAAGTTTACCTTATACGTTCAGAAGGCTTCTGAAGATCACCCGGGGACTTCCACAGATTACCCAGAAACTCCAGAAGATTACCGAAAATCACTCTTACACACCCACCGTTGGACTAATCCCTTTTACATTCTGTAAGTTTAGTTGTGTTGCATGGAACCTGAGTTGAACAACTTAAACAATTTGAAGTTTGGCAAGGTGGAAAGGATTTAAATGATGCAAGGTTTTCTGAAAGAAACTGCCATAACCAAAAGTGGGTGTCCGACGCTCAACTGCATGATTTTAGCGTAAGTGTAAAATATATCTGGATGTCTAACCTGGACAAACAGTCCTTCATCAGGTTGAAGAAAGGCCACTTGGAAATTAAACAGCAACAAGTTGGTACATAAGAGATTTCATGGGAAGAATTCTGCAAACCTAAAGGAACACAAAAGAACGTGAACCCAGAACGGATTGCAAACAGGTTGTTCGCACTGGCAAAGGCACCTCTGATTATTGCCCAATTACGTCTGGGGTTCCCCATGGATCAATCTCAGGTCCCTTATTGTTTGTTTTGTTTATAAATGATTTTCCAAAGGTTTTAACTAAATGCCTAATTTTGTTGTATGCTGACGATACGGTCATGAATCTTAGCGCTGCCGATTCTCAAGTAATAGCGAACAAACCACAATTGGTTTTGGCTTTACTTCTGAGGAAGTGGCGCGAGATTATTAAACCAATCACTAAGAGGAGAATTCAAAACCGAAGATAATACGAATAAGCCATATTCGTATAATAAGTATTGGACTGGAACTTGCTTGCAATGGAGGCTAACGCCGGGAAATACCATTACAAACATCTTCATGTAGTTTACATTTGAAAAGTTTCCCGCATTAGATTGGATTGCAAGCTAGTCCCAGTTCGATGCCGAGAATGTGATCTGACTAGTGACTAGTGACTAGTGAAAACTGCTCTATCACGTCATTGCAGCTAATTAATTAAATAAAATAATGAGTATTGCATATAATGTGGGAAACCCTAATGCCGCACAAAGGGTACATGGGTGTAGCCAGGATTTTTCAAAGGAGGGGGGGGGGGGGTCGCACCCATTGTGCTCACCAGTTTGTCATGTCAACCTCCACACTGTGTTTCACTTATTACCTTAAAAAATATCTCAAAAAGGGGGGGTCACGGGCACCCCAGGACCCCCCTGGCTACGGCCTTGCAGTAAAGTATATAGAACGTATGCACTTGACGTCACAGCCTCCATAATTGGTGTACCAGAACAATAGATTTTAATCTATTAATCTAATCTTTCTATGAGATGATATCACCTCATAGAAATCTCGAGCTCATATTCTAACTGTTAATTATATCTCACCTAAATTTCTCCGATTCTCATTGGTCTAAATTAAACACGTGATAAGAAATGCTTAATTTTGAAAATTTAATTTGTCGTATTTCACTTAAGGTTCTCGATGTTGACACGTGGACTATAAAATGACAAACGTGACGGCAAAGTGAAGGTCAAGTGATATTTTGAGGTTTACCGTTTGCGGTTTACCAGAAAAAACCTGAAGATAGCTATCCCTTAAACATCAAATTACAGATACGTTTTCATATCTTCCTAGAAAAAATCTCACCATTTCCATCACTCTTTTCATCCATGTAAAACAATTTATAATTGCCAGGAATATCTTCATCCTGTAATTTAAAAATATGGAGGGCTACATGCATATGTACACCAGACTGTTTGCAAAACTAGTATGTATTTGTATGCAACATTAAACCTAGCAACTATTAGACACTATTGCAATTTACAATAAAAATACGCCCCCAATGTGTGGATTTATAACTCTGTTGGTAGAGTATTGCAACGGTATCGCAGAGTTCACAGGTTAGTTAAAATCCCGTTGAAGCCCTAGCTGGGTGCATTTCAGGCTTCTTTAATTTCCAATAGGCCATTTCCGAGTTCGCTTGAGACTCTATTTCAAGGCGAGTCTAAGTGCAAAGTCTTTGTAATGAAAATGAGTTTTCATTCATATGGAAAGCAAAACTAATTACCATCACAAAACTTTCACGCTTAGACTATAATATACGACGTATGTGAAAAAAATAAATGAAAGACCGTTTTCACACAAGGGCACCGTCAAAATAATCATCTAGTGTGAAATCTAGATGGACAAATGCAAAGGCCAGGGTTGGTTGATCCTTGTTATCATTTGAGGATAATACCCGTGCAAAATATCTGCATCGGACACTCTTTTGGCTGGTACCACTCCCGGCGTTGAGTTTGAAATGCGACGAATTGTTTATCTAGTGTGAATTTAAGTCGGCTTTTTGACAATTTGTCCGTCAAGACGACAAAGTCGTCCTCGTATCGTGTGTTTTCACAATAAGAGAACTTTTCTGTCTCAGACAATTTGTCCGTCCTCTGGTGTGTAAACGGCCAATGAATGAAGGATAGACCTGCCAACTATCACGCCTGTGAACCAATTTACCACGTCTCGCTGAAAAAAAATTGTGATATTACAGCCTCAACTGACACAATTTCTAAATACAAGAAAAGAAACGTTTCGTCTAAATGACAGGAAAGGAAAAAGGAAAAAGTTATTGGGGCGTCGTTTTGACGGCGTTGTGTTTGACAAGCATATGAAAGGACTCGGACCCGGAAATCTGAAGTGTTCGGAATGATCTCCGGAATCTTAGGAAGACTTCGGAAATGATCGGGTCGTCTTCGAAAACCCTGAAAGAATCTCCCGCTTTTGACTCGAAAAAAGTTGGCAGGTATAGAGGGATTACGGACGGATGGGCGAACGCCCAGACTAGTTAGTCAAAATCGATATAATAAACAGCTGGAAAACCATCTGTGGTGCGGTTCATTTATGTTATAGCACGGGACATTAAATGAGGGTAATCTTCCTAAGTCATTTCTGTTTCATACTTGCGATATTTTAAATTTAATAAAATAAATCTAAAGCAGTTAACTTACCTCCTTAATAAGAAATCCTCTGTAAAATGTCATGCAAGTACAATAGGTGCGGTTTCCTGAAAAGGAAGAGTTCAAGTTTACAATGGGAGTTGATGTAATTAATAAACTTTAATTAGAGAACAACTGAATAGCCCTTATGCGTGTTTACGTCAAACTTGCTTGTTTCACCCCCAAGCCTCGATTTCGAAGTAAAAATATGTAAATTTTGTCCTGAAAGAATTCTCAAAGCAGCAGAGATGAAAAGCCGGAATGCCAACGCGAAAATTGCATGAAGGCGATAGAGGGACAAATAGCCTTCAAAGCTTTTGGAAAAATCTCACATCTTTTAAGCGATTCAGTGGAATTCAGTGGAACTTCGAAATTTGTTTTCGATGTTTGGTGTTGTTAGAAAAGATTTCTATTGATAATATATTTGAAGTAGTAACACAGAAGCTTGCAATAAGGTGTAAATAATTTTGGTACATAATTTTGTCCAATAAATACGATGTCCTAACGCATTCCGACTTTTATAAGAGCCGTTATCAAGACCTACCCTCCATAGGACTGGGACTGAGCAATAGTGAAGTGAAGACACGAATTGTGTGGGCTCCTATCATTTCTGAGTTTTATTGCGCTGTACACGCACTCAAAATTGTTTTTCTTTTCGCCGATATGTTAGGAGCTCACAAATTTGCGTGTTCGTTGCTTCTAACAAAGAGAGCAACACTTGGACTCTCTCACTCGCAGCATTCCAACAGTTGTTTTCCACTGGCTACGTTTTTATTGGTTTTCTTTGTTTTGCATTTTGTGTGTGTTTTAATGTCGATAACACTACCGACCAATCAAAAACAATGTATTAAAGGGGTGACATAAGTTGTCTTCAAAGTGATTATCGTGATGAAGCAAAAAAATGAAACTAATTTACAATTTAAAGCTCTCTCTCTAAATGTCCGTGCCATTCGCACTTTCGAAAAGAGAAAAGGAATCTTTAATTGGCTAACTAAACAAAAGGCAGATATTTGCTTTCTTCAAGAGACATACAGTATTAAAGATATTGAAAATCAACGGAAATCGCAATGGCGCGGTGATTTCTTCTTTGCTCACGGTTCTACTCATAGTCGTGGGGTTGCCATACTCATACGAAATACGCTTGATTTTGTAGAGAAAATGCAGTCTAAATCTCTGTATGGCAGCCTAATCTCTAGAATAACAAATATACCTACCGCCTTGAAGAAATACGAAGACCTCTTCAATACCGAGTCTTTTCAGGTAAATTGGAAAGACATCATTCTATTACCACTACAGGTAACGTTGAGTACTAAACTGCGCGAATTAGGATTCTCCACACAAACAACATGCTTCACAAGTTCACAAAAGTCGCTCCCCCTTATGCTACTTATATAAAGCGGATATAGAAACTCTAAAACACTTTTTTTTTTCTACCGTCCGCACGTAAATATGTTCTGAAAAGAAGCAGTAAATTTGTGCAAAGATCAACTAAAAATCTCTTAGGACTTTGAGATCACAGATGTTATTTTCAGACTCAATAATAAAGAAACTTAAAACCATTTAATAAACTATATCATCCTTGACGGCAAATAGCTCCTTTATCTCTTTAAGTTAAATGATAGGTTCTTAACACCAAGACTGTTACTAGAGCGAATCAAGAGCACTTACAAATTAGAACACTTCATTGCGAGAGAGAGAAATAATCTTAACCATCATTACACGAAGTGGGAGCCTTTGCTTCCCCTTGTTTCATCTTTATAGTCTGAAGTCTCTCTAAATAGTTTTTTGTGTCACTTTTCCTTTAGTTGTGATAGGCAAACTGAAACCTGTAAGGGCAACTGTTTGGAGGAGTTTTTTTAATTAATTAATTTTATTAATTTATTTTCTTGCGGTGCATTGCATTGTATTGTAAATTGTAAATAGGTATTGTAAATGATGTTTGTAAGCAGGTAACTTAGCGTAAGTTGTTAGTTGGTCATGTAATTTATTGTAAGTAAATAGTATTGCAGTGTTAGTCTAAAAATTGGAATAAATAAAAAACAAGGGTTTTACCCTAAAACAACCTACCCTCAATATCTGTGAGGACAAGTGAATGACAAACAACTGGTTTCTTTTTCTTGGAAACAAAACCACCTTCTGCAAGAAATAGAGGGTGATAACAAAAATAGATGAGGAAAAATACTAACTCGGTCATGCGATGAATAACTTACACATTTAAACTGGTCAAATACAAAAACTGTTGCGGCCAATTGCGGGTTATAGGCACTGTAATGGCTCAACCCAGAAAACAAATACATGCACAGTGTTGATTTGCATGAAATTTAACCCCCACGCAAATGATTATGAGTTGATGCCGGGAGTTCAAACTCTTATGCACTTTCATCGACTCTCACATGGTCTCATTGACTTTGAACATGCTGAAATCTTTCATGAGAGTAGAGGAGAATTTTCGCTTGTTTTGGCCCAAAATGATGATAGGTGTTGGAAGTTGATGAAAACTCTCCCGAGAATCATCTCCCATCAACACTTTGTTTGGTCCGGGCTTTAGACTTAGTCTCAGTTGCTCAGTTGTCTTTTTACCGTACCAGGAAAGCACAGTGGAGGTAAGC
Organism: Blastomussa wellsi; assembly: GCA_947652115.1. NCBI lineage: Eukaryota > Metazoa > Cnidaria > Anthozoa > Scleractinia > Plerogyridae > Blastomussa > Blastomussa wellsi. The sequence continues at coordinate 26,253,065 of OX393563.1, read as the reverse complement.
TGTTGATGACATCTTGTGCCAGTGGCAACTCGGCTGGAATGCCTCGGAATGATCCGCGGCGACGTCGTGATGGGTTTCCCCCTTTAGCTGGGCTACCCAAAACTCCAAAAGGAGAATAAAAAGGCTGCCCTGTAGAAGATTTGAAACACAGATCAGTGATGCAAAACATATGCAGGTCATAAGATAAGTAGCAAGTTCTTGAGATCACTCCAAAGTTCATGTGTTGGGGTTCAATTTTATCCTTGATTCAACTGCTTTTTGTTTCAAATGCATAAAGGTAAAGTCTGCATTCGAGCCTAAGTGGCTCATCAGGCCGGTGCTTATCTCCGGTTTGCGTATTTCTACTCCCCCTGGATGGGATGCTAGTCCATTGCAGGGTTACCCCCAAGCAGTAAATTTGCCGGTACCCATTTATACACCTGGGTGGAGAGAGGCACAACACAATGTCCCCGGCCAGGGCTCGAACCTGGACCGATCGATCTGGAGATGAGCGCACTAACCATTAGGCCACAGCGCCTCCCACAAATGCATAATCATACATTATTATACCCAAAGGCACAGAAAAATAAAATTTGAACCAAACCAAAATTGAACCACAACATATGCAAATTATGGGGAGCATGGGCGGCACAGTGGTGAGAGTGCTCGCCTCACACCAATGTGGCCTGGGTTCAATTCCCGGACCTGGCATCATACACGCCCATAGCCAGGTTTTTTTTCAGGGGGGGGGGGGGGGGTGCGAGGACACGGACAGAATGAGCGCCACCGGAGGTGCCAGCCACCCCCTCCCCTCCCCCACTCGTCGCGAAAATTTTTGAAAATAAGGTTGTCTGATGCTGCATTTTGTGCGGTTTGAAGGCAATATGATATATGACAACAGGCACCCAAAAGCAAACTTAAAAACGTGCATCTTAAACTTTTCAACTTCAAAGTCTACTTTATACATGTATTTTACAATATTGGAGGATATTGTCAATATTTAAAAAAAAAACAAAAATAGAACTAAAGTTGAAAATCAAAACAGAACTATTCTATACTATATACTATAGATTAGTTTTACATCGTTGGACAACAAAAGTGTGGACCACCTCAGCTTGTGGGGGAAGGGGGTGGGGGGCTACCTAGGCCTCCCTACAGGCCCTTTATAATTACGTTGGTTGAGTTTGTTGTTGGTTCTCGTCCTTGTTCTGAGGGATTTCTCTAGGTTCTCCAGTTTTCCTCCCTCCACAAAAACCAACACTTCTAAATTCCAATTCGATCTGGGATTTGAAGGCCACAGGTTCTCAGTGACAACACTGTTCCATGTTACCCTTGTTAAACAATATTGATTATTTTATTACTTTTATTAATAAGTCAATCAATGCTGACCACATGTATTGGCTTTGAAAATTAAATGTTGTACAGTATTAACCACATATCATGTTTGTACCACTGTTTGACTCGACCATATTGATATGTATAATTTGTGAAAGTTAATAATTAAACTTGCTACATGACCAAGGTACTCAGAGGGTCAATAAAGAAAGTCAACCAATCAAATTGCTCTATTGCCGATCCAGTGTTTTCAAAGTATTGGGACTTAATATTGTTCTTTATTAGTTTAGATCATGTTTACTGCAGGTGGTCTCAACCAATGTCAGTTGATATATTGTTCGACATATCAGTCGAGAGTCGGTCTATACTTGGTGGACACTTGGTCGATAGTTCGTCGATACATGTATCTGTCGATACTCGGTGGACACTCGGTCGATACTCGGTCGATAGTTTGTCTATATATATTGGTCGAGATGTGTGTCGGCCGATATAGCTACACTTCGCCGATACTTTGCTGATACTTCACTGATGCTTCACCGATACTTTGCCGATACTCTATATCTCCAAATGCATCTGGGATGCATTTACCTTCAAATCAACTGGTCTAATATGCCATCTCTGCTATCCCCATCAGTGAGACTGGCTGCACACTAAGGCAACGCTTCGGTGAACATCGATCTCTGCAGCATTTAGAAGAACCTGGCTGGCTTTCTTATCGCAGAGCATTTCAATACACCTGGCCACTCTCTGCTGGATGCACAAGTTCAAGGGATCATGCTCTGCGACAGAAACAAACAACGAAATGCCAAGAAATATGGCTCATTTTCAAGCCAGGTACCAGTCAGCCGCACGAAATGAATTCAGACTTCAAATACATTAAGGTCAACACATGACTGATACACAACCGACAGTTGGCCGATATATCACTGGCAGTTAGACACTCGACCGAGTATAGGTCGAGTGTCAGTTGATGTATCAACCGAATATCGACCGAGCATCGAATGATTATCGACCAACTTCTGACTGACTATCGACTGATATCTCTACTGATATGTCGACCGATACATCGGCCAAGACTACCTACAGTAAACATGATCCACTAATATTAGGGGATTCTTTTCCCACTGAGACACGCAGCTTGTGCTTGGTCAGTACCTGGGATTCTTTCTCGCCCCTTTCCATTATAAATAGGCTTTTATCTATATCAAAAAGCTTTAAAAGCCTTTTCCAGTTGTGAGATAAGGCCCTTATTAACCAAGCTGGCTTGGAACTGTACTAGGTGGATACTGCATGGCTCTAATGGTCTTTTCGGTATGGACCGCGCCGTTGGTCTGTACTGCCAAGACCTGCATGTAATGGGACAATATTCTACCAATATGGCCCTTGTGCTTGGTTAAATATAAGATGACTGTATATAAAGCATGCTCAGACTGTTAACTTAACAAAAGGAGTTACCCTTTAAACCACCCTGCCACATCTGGTAAATATTCTTTTCCCATGCCACAGCCAAAAGGGGACAGACCACAATCTCAATGTTACCTCCTGTAAAAGCATTTCCCCCACCCACTTACTTATGAACCATTAAAGAACTGACTTTGTGGCCAAAAACTGTGTTATTCCCAGGAAACATAAATACACCTCTCTCAAGGAAAGTGAGCCCTGCACAGTCCCCCCCCCCTCCCACCCACCAACTCACACACCTTCTCACATTTAGCTTCTAATTACCCTCTACCCCACCTCAGAATTTTCATTTCTCAGAGTGGGTAATTGGCACTTTTTGGAATGGCTAATTTCACAGTGTTGTTGGAATTGGGTAGCTTACCATCAAATTCAGATGTTGTAAAGGGAAATGAGGCAACCTCTCCAGACAGTGCAGCCAACACATGAGTCTCAAACATGGTGGAAAACAGACGGGAGTCATTATTGATGCCTTTTGAGACTTTTCTGCTCTGAAATAACAAAAATAATGAACAAAAGACTGGTTATCTTTCCGAACATTTACTGACGATCTTTGACAAAGTCGAAGTAACTTTCCTATGACGTACATATCATGTACAGTACATTCTAAGCATGTTCACAACCTTATCTCCCAAATCCCTCATCTCTCAAAACTGATTTTTAAACATATGTTTATAATGTCAATCCAGTACATACCCCTTGTGACGAAGCCAGTACAAGCCCTGTGTCTTGATCCATGCCCACCACAACACAAATCTCAATCAGACTGTTCATCAACTTGTTAAAGTGATTGTCCATTTTGTCTTCTAGCTTTCTTAAACAAACATACAGTATATGTAGCTGGTAAAAAAAATAAGATATGGTACAAATAAAATTAGTTGCATCAGACCAAACAGTCGACAATACCAGAGCTCATGCCAGTTTTTGTAAATATGTTCACAGTGACTAGGAGCATTTCTGTTCCTCCCTGGTTAGATATTTAGCACATGGGGAGAGGGGAGGCTTAGGGGAACCTGACAGAAGATTCTTGAATTACAGTGCAACCTGGCATTAAGGCCACCTCATGAATAACGTCACCAGCCTTGTCATTATGGCCTGCACTTTATTTTGGCTTCAATGAAAGCTCTTTCAGTTATTTCCACTTTTAAATAACCAATTTATTATGACCACCCCATTAATTTTAACACATACAGATTCCCATTTTCGCCCAACATTCTCCCGTTGTTTGTAACTTCCTCTGGCAAAATGAGATTTTTGCTATTTCCTTTTAGCACGATCTTTTGTCATTTTTCTGTGGTATCTCAAGCTTTTTTTACCCTTTTTGGAATCAGCAAGAGCCTTTAGTTTTCAGGTACTGTGATACACTTTGAACATACATGTACATGTAACTGGACTGCCATGACTTCATGCGAGGTTTGCATTTGTTCATGGTGTATCTGACACAATTTCTCACTAAACATGATCTCAAACAGACAGGGCTATCACTAATTTCTCAAGTGGGCTGGAAAAGTTAAAAAGTAGCCAGGAGATTTTGTTGTTTGATGTATTTTTTTTTAATTTCCAGTGTTTTGGTTTTCTTTCAAACTAACCAGGCTCAAACTGGGGAAATTTCCCGGCTCCTGGCCCTTAGCGACAGCCCTGAATGGACCTTATTCACTGTGGTGGTCTGTTGCCCCATTATACATGTAGACCATGTGATGATACTCCTGAGAATTCTTGTTTTCAAATGCCCCTCCGTAGTTCTGCCACTGATACCTCCCGAGTGCTCAATCCCCACACAGCATGGAAAAGATCTATTGTGCATGAATTCAAGGCCTTGCATGAATGCTTTCTTGTTCTTCCTAACATGATTTGTTCTTGATGTTATAACTTAAATCTAATCAGCTGTGGTTAACATTTAATGCATATTGATCACTTTGAAAAGTGGAGAATTAGGAGGCGAGAACTGAACTAAAAAAATTAATAAACATAAATCACCATCTTACACTAAGCACAATTCATGGTAAAACTTAACGACCACAAAGTGACATGGTTAAATTAATATTAGTCATGCAACTAATGTGGCCATACTTGTAGCTTTAATAGCATTCCCGTGTGTACAATTTTACGGGTTCCATAGATAACTTAAAGATGCCCTGTCACCAAGATTTTCCTGTTTTCAGGCCAATTCTGCCAAAATCATTGTTTATTGTGCACATAATGCTCCTACAGAAGTATCGTGAAAAATTTGAATGAAATTTTAGCAAGGAGAGTAAACCCTGTTTTTGCGATCTTTTCATCACATACTCATACTCATTTTTTCTTGGACAGGTTTGCCCAAGAGGTAAAGGTGCAGTGAGGTTATCCCTGTGTTAAGCACCAACCCGTGAAACGAGGTCAGACCACAACACCGGGAATCTCATTCCCTACTCTTTGTCATCTATACAAGCATACAAGAGTTAACAGTTTCAATGTAGTATTATAGTCTTTGATAACAACACTGGTCCATTTGTTGGGTTTCCATTGATCTAGAGCAATAGCATGACAATGTCACTTTAATTAACTGCAGTTAATCATTGATTAAATTTGAGCTCAATTGCTCTGATCACACAGCATTGATTGCTGTTGATTTTTTTTTTTTGCGAATTGTTAGTATAACCTGATCTTGAAATTGTTACAGATAACATAATATCTCTCTTGTAATACTCTTCAATCGAGCCAACTCTCACGGTTCTGTCGTGTGTCTCACGAGTTTTTGTCATTTCTCACGGTCTCACGACAAGGCTCCCAATCTCACGGGTTTTGGGGTAAAATCATTCTGAAATGAAATAAATTATCTTATTGAATAAATATGGAAAATTAACGTGGAATGCTAGTGCCATTTAGGTATAAACTAATGAAAGAGAATATAATTTGGTTTTATCAACTGGGTTGATAATGTCAATTGGCCACCGTAAAGAGATTCAAGTGCTGACGTTTCGAGCGTTAATAAAAGAGAATACTGTTCTTACTATTTTGTACCGAACTACTGTGATTTTTGTTTATGCTTAGAACTTTATCTCGATGGAAAATGGGTTTGTTTAAGGAAAAAATAGAATCTCACTACTTTTTGTACAATCTCCCGCTTTTTTTTACGGGTCTCCAGATTTTCCTTCATCAGGAGTTGGCAGGTCTGAATCGTGCAAGTTTTCACCAATCACGCAACACAAATTCCGAATTTGGAAGAGTATTTAACTCATTTTGCAAGCGCGACATTAACCAACTAGCTAACCTGGTGACCAAACTTTGCTTAAGAAGCTTCGTTTATGTAAAAAAGACTCAGAAACATCTCTGAATTAAATCTTTCATTTTTGTAAACCGAAAGGTATGTAAGACTTAGTATTAAACTTTCTTCAGCATCTCACCCGATTGTGTGTCGCTCGCTCCAAATATCCTAACTCTTTCCTCAGTGATTTACGTCTTCTTCATTCCAAGGGCGTACTGCATACAAAGCCGTTTCGATATATAGTAGCTCTGAGAAATAACCCCGGCAGTTATAAGTGAAAAAGGAAGTATAAATTCGAAGAACTGTCGGAAATCGCCATTTCGGAAGAGGATATTTATGTATGTCGTGTAACACCGCGCGGTTTTTCCCCCAATAAGGTGTGTCGCGTGACGCAGTTGTCGCGTGACTGATGCTTTACCCAGCTGGGGTCCGCAACGTTAAATTATAAAGCGACCAAATGGAGAGAAAGTGCTGACCAGTGCACGTCGCGATTAAATTTATAATGTTGGACACACAACTAGAAAAGCTATTACAGTAACCCAACATCTAATATCATGCAAAATATTTCACAAAATATTTCGACCATGATAATCTATTCTGAGAAAAATCGGAAATACAGCAATGCACACAGTGGAACGAATGCTCACGTGAGTCGCAGCACAGATCTTTAATTAATTTGCATGGGTGCGGGGTTGATGAGTAATTTCAGTTGATTATGTCCAACCGAGGTTAGCGGCATGTAAACGTGTATGCAAACATTTTTTCTCAAATCAATATTGCTTATCCATATTTTCCTGGGTGTGAAAATTGATTTTTGTTATACGACCACTTCAGCTCTGAAACAGATAATGCATGTGTTGTCATGGTGAAACCGGAAATAAATCACAATGGCAACCACAAGATAAATCGAGTATTTGAAATTTGTTATCCATGATGTAATTTATATAATAAGCGCCCAATCATGGACGCATTTTTATTGGTTTCTACGTTATCATTAAATCTTTATCATTTAAAACAGATATATTCCCTGCTGCCGTGCATCTGTTCAGTAATTGATCACTGATGACGTCAAAATGTGGGAAGAACATCAGTGACACACTCGGGTATCGCCTCGTGTGCCACTTTTTTGTTCTTATCACACTTTGACGTCATCAGTGATCAATTACTAAACAGACGCACGGCAACACGGAATCCATTTGTTAAACAGTGAGAGCCTTTTTGCTTCTTGTCCAGGTGACTTAACGTGACACGAGGTAATGTGGGTGCTCAATACATTCCTGTGTAAGATTCCTTGAGTTCCTAATGTAATATACTTTTGGACACTTTTGTTCATGGCAACATTTTCTTGTACATTGTTGCATTGCAAGTTGGAACTTGTTGTTGCGCGTAGTATCACTCGCATGAAAAACTTGTCGCGCAACAAAATTCGCTGTTGGAAACTGCGGCAACATGTTGCGCGAAGTAGACTTGAGTTCTACTTTCTGCAACAAATGTTAGCTTTGTTGCTCGTATTACCACTCACCCGACAACTTGCTTTGCAACAAGTTTGAATACAACGCTTCTGATTGGCTGTCAACGAAACGCGGCTACGCGGCAAAACAAAATGGCAGAGGGAGACGCGTTTCAAAGTAAAGATGAAGTACTTGACCAAAAACTTTCCGACACTCAAAAATTCACCCTGTAAAAAAGAACGGGAAAATTTTCGTAGTTCATGGGGCACGTTCGTGGAGGAGGAGCAAAAAAGCGTCTCCTAGTTAAAGTTCTTTCACCAACTGATGAAAAATGCCTTTCTCCTCTCTCCGGGAAATCCAGTCTCGCATGTACACTTATCGGTTACGTTTTCTAGGCATTTTTTCTCTTCTTTTAACAATAGACTCAAACACAGAACGGACAACGCGCGCTTACGGCAAACAATATGAGCGGACGCCATCTTTGTTCACGGACGACTGACCAATGCGCTGGATTCGTCAACTTGCAACACTGAATTTTGTGGCGCGACAAATTTGTCATGCTAGTGGTTAATACGCGCAACAACGAGTTTCAACTTGCAATGCAACAATGTTGCGAAACAAGTTGAAAGAAAAAGTTGCCCCTGTTACCACACTACTGTTTAGGGCGGTTTTCTTTAATTAATTTTTAAGCATTCCTATGGTCGAAACACGTACGGCTAAAATCGTAACGTAATTGCCATGTGGATAATGTTTCACAAGTCATACGAGATGTGGGCTGTCTGGTTTTGTGAACTGGCTCAAATACGCGAAGTCTGAAAAAAGGTAGCTATAAATTATATTAGAATAGTCTAATCACATTGAGTTGATTAAGGTGGTTCGATACAGCTTCTTTCTAGACCATACCTGAAATTCTCAATTAGCGTTTTAGCAACCTTCCCTTGACCTGATCGATGTGAAAATTACACCAGTTGTTGGAAAAAGATTGAAGTTTAGTTAAGTGGTTTTATAAGGTAATCGATATTTCCATGGAAACGGTAACCAAAACAAAAAATTAAAATCGGTAAGGCATGCCGTATTTCGTACGAACCAGATCTGTTATAGAAAAGGTGATGCCAATTTCTGAGATCACTATGTATGGCAAGGGGAATATACACTAGCATTGATACACTGGAACACTTTAAAAAAATATATGTTCTGAAACAGAATATTAGGGTTAATCATACTATAACAAAATTCTCGAATCTGATTGGTTCTCAACACGCCCTATTTTTAACCAAATCGGAGCGCGCGCAGCTAAACAGTCCAATAACAAAGTGTCCAATAACGAGGTTACCAATAACAAGGTTTGCGTGCTGCGTATGCGCGCGCTTATCTTTGGTTCCTTAATAGGGGAATCGTTGTTTACAATAATTATTTGCCTCATTAGCATAAGCGATTCAGTTTCTGACGGTTCTACAAAATAATCAGTTCTGAATATTGAAAGTTCGTAGCACGATTAACTCTGCCAATGAATTTCAGCTCGATGTATTGATTTATTTTGGTCTGACGCGGGTTTAAAAACTCAAAATTTTACAAAGAATGTATGACTCATTAGCGCTTTTGCCACCCAGAAAGTTTTGGCGTTTTTGAAAGAAATTTCTCCTTTAATATTACACGCAAAAGAGCTAAAAATTTCGCCATATACTAAATTTCACCACTTCTTTAACTGTTTGGAGTCCATTCATATCTAACATGTTGCCTTCTGTACGCCAAGCCGCATGCTGATGAGAAAAAAAGGTAAACAATGACGTAACCATGAATCCCCCTATACGACTGGAACTCCTAGAACTTTTATTTTCAAACATCGCTTTTTTAATCGCAGTGATGATAACTCGTCAACAAGTTTTGCTTTTCGGAAGTTTTTCTCGAATTTTGTATTGGTAACAGGACTTTGTGTCATCCATTTCTGTCTGTAATCATACTCGTGATAATCAAATCGGACTCCCGCTACGCCATCGTCCGATTATGTTAATCACTGATGATTAGACTCCACTAAGTCTTAATACCATTACTTATAATACTACTACTGTGTAGCCGGGGCTATGAAAGTGCTGCGGAAATTGTTGAAGGATTGATCTTATGCAGTAGTGGTCGTGGACTGCGAGCAGTCTTTGCGAGTGCTATTTTCGAGGGTGAGCGGCAAATCAGCGAGCCGCGAGTTGCGTGGGCTGGAGTTAAAATAGGGACTGCAATGTCTTCATACAGCATTTCTGATGCCCGGTACGCTGGTGACGGAGTGTTTTGATTGGTCGGTCTATAAAGCGATGACGCATATCTGTCATCAACATTTCAATCATGTCATCGAAAGCCCATGCTGAGACATGTAGCTCGTGCTAAATTTCAGTAGACATGACTGCCGTTTTGAAACGAGTATGCGAGGAGAATTTGGTAGGGAAGTAAGAAAAGGAACAGGAACAAGCTGTTCTCGCTGTTCTTGAAAACAAAGATGTTTTTGCCAACAGGTTTTGGAAAAAGCCTGGTTTACAAAAGCTATTCGGTTACAAAAAGTACTATCGATGCAGTAGTGATATATTTGCTCCTGGGATTTCGGTCGCTAGTGAGGACTTGGAACTATGGTAGAACCACTTGAATTCCCAGTTAACGGCTTTAGTTATTGCTTCCCGGCTTATTTACAACATGCTGCCATTTCCGCTTCGGAATGTTTTTAATCAGACTAGGTTAACACTAGTGGATATTTTCCCGGATTCATATATTTTACCGGATTCATCGTATTTAGAGTATTCGGATTCAAGGGCGTTTACACTAGAGGAGTATTCGGATTCCCAACCGTTTACACACATTCATAATCCAGTGACATTATCAGGAACGGTTACCAAGTGCCAAGGATGTTACAGCAATATGTTTTAGGTCCGCCATCTTGGTTTACCACAAACCCTTAAAATCGCAGGCGAATGAATATTCGGATTCACTGAAATGCTTGTTTACACGACAAAACATCGCGGATTCAACACTATTCGCATACAAAGTATTCACTTTGGATTTCGGATTCAAAATCTCCGGAGACACGACCAAACCGGGACGTTTTTGTTTCGGATTCACCCGCCTGTGTGGTAAACGGCAAAACGAATCCGGTACTAAAACATCTCGGATTCGTCACTAATACGAGAAAATTTCTTCTAGTGTAAACGTAGTCTCCCCCCTGAGACTCGATGGAATGCTGTCAAAAAGTGTTCCAACAGTTAAACTTGAATCAGAAACGACCACCTTTGCACGGAATTTAGAGAAGACCTTTCTTCTTCCCTTCG
>OX393563.1:26185871-26242093 GCA_947652115.1 Blastomussa wellsi | reverse complement strand
TGTGCCTGTACACGCTCGTCACGACACACGACTGTTAAAAATCTCCTTGGTAACCCCGCCTGGATAATCGTCCTGAGGGGACCAGGGCAGTAACATAAAACTTGTTGAGAGCAATTGACGGTGTGGTACTCCGGTGAGGTATAGTTTGTTAATGAGGCGGGGTTACCAAGGAGTTTTTTAACGGTCGTGTGTCGTGACGAGCGTGTACAGGCACAATGGAGATCTTTTTACTTTGAATTTTTGATAGCAAACGGCCGCTTGGCATCGATGACAGAGCCTGGACTGAGTTGTTGTTGAGTTAAAATGAAACTAGAACATCTCTTCTTGGAATTCGCGATGGATTTGAGGCCGTTTGACCATTTTAAGCTGGGATTTTTCGCTTGGCTCGTCGGGCGTTCCGAACTGCAGTGTGCAGCCTTGTTCTTTTCTTTGTAGTGGGGAACCCAGAAAGCGATAACTCGCCTAAATGGCCAAGAATCGACAAAATAAGCGTTCAGACAAGAATAAAAACACAGTGAAAGTAAGGTAAGGCAATTTTATTTAAGATTTGCAGTATTTCGGTTTGCTAAAAGGTGTTGTAAAATATTCCCATACAAACTCTTATATTTTTGCCATGACAGCTTTTATGCAATATGATCCTTGATCACAACGTGAGCTTGGGCTGCCTGTGCTTGAACGAACAGTTACACGAACGAAAAAAATGCGACACGGAAGACTGATCACAATATTTTTCTTCGCCCTGTTCGAAACGGGCTTCTTTGGAGTGGAACCGCTCATCGCATTCGCATATTCCAAGCTTAGACTGCGAGCAGTCTCTAATTTTGCTCAAAAATCCGTAACGAAAGCAAAAATTTGCGCGCGCGATAAAATTTTTTTCCTAATTCCAAGCTTTGTTTGCCGCTTCTGAGACCGGTCAATCATGTTCGAAAGTGGGCGTCAGTGTCAAGGTGACATCGATGTGAGCTGTCAAAGAGCATCAGAAATGCTGTATGAAGACATTGCGGTCCAAAACTCGCGGCTCGCCCATTTGCCACTCGCCCCTCGAAAATAGCACTCGCAATTTTTCGCTTCCGTTACGGATTTTGGAGCAAAATAGGGACTCCTAGCAGTCTATAGTGGTCGTTGTTTATTACCTGATACACGAAAGCATGTCGAAGTCATCAAGGTGTGAATAAACCAATGCACAAATCATTAAGCAAGAAACACAAACACCCGAAGAAAATGTTAAAAATTAGCTGCTCAGATGAAAACGACAAACCACCGAGGGAAATTTTAAAAATTATCGAATGTTGTGCGAATACGTGCATGAGTGCGAACACATGAAAGGCTTGTCAAAGTCGCCGAGGTGCAAAATTCGGCAAGAAGCACATGGCAACTGCAGAAGTAAACGACAAAGCTATCAAACTTCTTTCAAATTTTTGTGAGGATACGTAAACCCTGTACACAAATAGAATATTAGTAACGTTTTTTCTTTCTTGTAAGACGTGCCCGTCCGCCACATTGGTCTGCCAGAGATCCAATTAGTCATAACAGATGCCAACAGCCAAAGTCAGCTTAATAACAGACGACAGTACTATCGGAAAGCTGTGACTCGAAAAAGAAGATCACAGCGTAAATCTTCTTTGTTGTTTGTTTCATATCGAGGCCCTACAAATGCGCAGAGCATTCTGGTCCACTGAAAGCGAGGCCCTTCACTAAAACGACCTTATAGTCAAACAAGAATTGCCGGCTACTGCTACCAATCTCATCATTACCACTCCCAGAACCTCGTTTATTTACTTTTCACCTAAAATTCACAAACCTAACAACCCAGGTCGACCTATCGTCTCTGCCTGTAGTTGCCCTACCGAACTTATTTCCAGCTATTTAGACAAAATTATGGCACCTATTGTCAGATCTTTACCGTCATACGTTAAAGACAGTCAACACGCACTTCAAATTTTCGCGATTTCAATTTCCTGGGCGAAGACAAACTTATTTTCACAAACTTATTTTAATAGATGGATATTACATCTATTAACACCGTCATCCCAAATGGCGAAGGTCTTCTAGCCCTCAAACACCTGCCCTTAAATATACCTGGGAAATTTCCGATACTTCCTTGGCATTCCTGGATATCAAAGTTTCTATCGAAGGCAACGGTTTATGCACCAGTGTGCACTACAAACCCACAGATTCTCATAGTTATTTGTTGTATTCATCTTCACATCCATCATATGTCAAGAATTCCATTTCTTATTCTCAGTTTCTTAGACTTCGCCGTCTTTGTAGTGACGACTCTGATTTTTCCTTAAAATCAGAGGAAATGTGCAATTTCTTCGACAAACGCGGCTATCCTGCTTCTGTTGTTCAAGCGGGCCATCATCGCGCCCAACAAATTGATCGACAGTCAGCACTACAAACGTCACAGAGAGAAAACAACGATAGAATCCCATTCACCCTCACATTTCACCCTCACAACCACGCAGTTAAATCCATCATTCTCAAAAACTTTAAATTTCTTCAAAATGATCCCGACGCTTGTAGAATCTTTTCGCAACCTCCATAATTCCATTTAGACGCGACAAAAACATAAGTAACTTTTTAGTCAGAAGTGCATTCCAAACTAGTGATCAACCCGGAACTTTTAAATGCGCTCGCGCACGATGCAAAACATGCCCTTTCATTCACAACGTTGACAAAATATCGGGACCCAAGCGATCTATCAAAATCACTGATCATTTCACCTGTACCTCAGCCAATGCCATGTACTGTATAACTTGCACTCTTTGCAAAAAGTTATACATCGGCGAAACAGGGAGACGACTTGGCGACCGATTCCGAGAACACCTTCGGGACGTAGTGAAAGACGACAAAAATGCATCGAGACCGATCGCGAGACACTTCAATCTCCCAAATCATTCTAAGAAACATATGGCAGTCTTCGGCCTTTCCCTTCACCAAGGAAACACGGAAAGCCGTAAAACTCTAGAACAAAAATTTATTTTTCAAATCGGCACTCTTAATCCTCACGGTATCAACGAACGCTTTTCATTCAACTTTTCATTCACGTTACCAGGCACCAGCCAATAGCGAAGCTTCATCTTTCTGTATATAAAAAACACACGACGCACAATTCCTTGATTCGCTCCGAGGAAGGGCTAATGCTCGAAACGTCAGCTTTTGAATCTCTTTACGGTGGCCAATTGACATTATCAAACCAGTTGATAAAACCAAATTATATTATCTTCCACAGCTGTGCATTCTGGTCCGCTGAAAGCGAGGCTACAAACCACGGCAAAATCTCGATTTTTTGCACCTTTTTATTATGATTACGAATTGCTGCTCCACTTGCTCCGCTCGCTCCGCAGCAAAATATCACATAAAACATGTTAATAAATGATTTTTTTTTTCAAGAGATGATGTTTGTGGATCCGTGGTTGGACTGAACTTGAAGCTGACTGTGTATTTGCATTTGATGACGCCGAACTGCACAATGAATTCCGCAATTAAGTCTCGCATTGGCGATAATGATAACACTAGCTGCTGGGACAAGGGTGGTGCGGGAAATTGATTTACACAGTTTCAATCCAATAAGGGATTAACATGACTTTTGGAGGGATTATTGTTTATTTGCGCCCGCGTAGTGTCGGTCCGAGCGCGAAACGAGAGGGTCGCAAATGACTATCTGTCTGATGCTTTGGAGGGAATTCAAAAGCGCGCTGTTAGGATAATTCTTCCGAATTTACATTATGACGAGGCATTGATACTAAGTGGCCTGTCGTCTTTAGAAGACCGTAGGGCTGCTGCTTGCGAATCATTTATGTGTAATTTAAAGCCGTCCAATCCTGTTTACGGCCTTGCCATGAATAGAAGGGTAACTACCGCTCACTCGTACTCGTTACGAAGCTGTCGGAACTATAATAACAAAATGTGTAACACAAAATGACTGTCAGAATTTGTAACTGTGAAATACTCAGATTTTTTGTCATAAGATAAATGTTTATTATGTGTAATATGCGCACGATCCTGTTATCCAGCTCTTAGCTGCAAGTGGGTCTGAATAAACAACTCTATCTCTATCACTACAAGGGTGCAAATAAACAATATTCTCGAGGAAAGTCATGTTATTGTCATTATTATCACTAAATATACAAGGCCAAATAACATCTTGATGACTAACACATTTAATAACGTTTACAAGAATACAAGTAAGAACTTACTTCACGCTGAAAATGTTATAACTGTAAAAGCCGAACTGATATGCTCTGAACAGGTGCAGAACTTTGCCGATATAGCTACAATGTCTCTGAAAATAATCGCCAATTAAGAACTCATAGATAATCATAATATTTAACGAACTTACAATTTCCAGTTGATCTTCGGTGCAAAATTCCTGCAGTACTTCAGCCGACTTTTGCTTGCCCGTAGGAATCAAGCGAACGATGTTTCGCTTTTTGCAAAGACGACAAGAACTTGCTTTCTTTGTTTCTTCTGGATTGGCTTTTGCTTCTAGCCTATCTTAAAGTCTAAAGCTTGCTATTCCCTCGTACGCACCTCGATTGTTTCCCACTTCAAACGGTGTGAACGTAATCTGATTGGTATAAATTCATCGCGTGAACCAATCAGCTTCAGGGCCGTTTGCGGCCCGCACGCGCGTACGCCGTGTGTTTTGACGAGGCCGAATTTCAGTTTGTCCGCGTATATTGATAATAATAGCTATTAAAGTTGCGATCCCCAGCCAAATAATTAAAAGGAGAATTACTGTCCATTTGACCGTGATAAGTTCCTTGTTTCTCAGGTGTGTCAGCGCTGAGTAGCGAGACGACGCACAGAACGCTTGCAGTGAAGGCATGCATGAATACCTTTTAATATTCTAACGCTTATTCCTGTATTTATGAACTTTACCAATTTCAAAGCGATAGAGTGGTTCTGCAATCAGTCAAACACACAAGTCAGTGATGAGGCCAAACAAGAGAATGATAAATCAAAATTTGATGGTGAGATCAGTAATGTATTGAAGTTCGTCCAATTGAGACAAGAGCCAAAGTATTTCCAAAAATGGTTATGGTGAAAGAATGGTTATGATACAAAGTGGAACGTTTAAATAGCGCTGGTGTCGAATTCAAATCCATGTTCGATTTGGATCAAGACAAAACACGAAAAAAGGTGACTGAGTCAAATCCAGAAATTCGTGGTTGTTCGCTCTTTTTTGTATAACTTTTATGAAGCGCTCCTTCTCTTTGCAAAGATTAATTTTGCTGCTTTAAAAAAGCCTATTTGTCTGTAATAATTGCTGTGTTCAATTTCGCAACTAAACTAAAAGGGACAAAACGAATTAATTAACAATTTTTACCCAACTTTGTTTGCATTTTAAAATACTTATTTTCTATTATGAGAAACGACCCTGTCCTAAAATAAAACATGCATTACAAATATATCATCCACAGCGGGAAATCTTTGCAGGGGACAACGTTAACCAAAGGTGGCATAATTGATGGTGACTCTTTCCCTTTGAGATATCAACTTTTTACGCTGTCCCATGGCGATCATTTGACCATCCGCGACTTTCTAGGATACGCGTCAGCCCACACGTATTGCTTCAAGGGCCGTTGCCTTGACAATCTGCACTTGCCATTGGACCACCAGGGTCATGTTTTCAGGCAGTTGCTATCGGCAAAACAACACCTGTTTTCCTTTTTTCGCTGTATTGATTATGGCTTCGCGAATTCCTTGAATCCTCCAGGCAAACAGCAACGGATTTAATAAGGAATTAACGAAAGTTAAAGTCCAAGAAATCTCAAAGATCGTCAAAGAAATGTGCGACAAAAACGCACAAATTACAATGTAGGGAAGATAACAAATTGTAAAAATGAGATACACATAAAACATGTTAATAAATGATTTTTTTCAAGTGGCTGATGTTTGTGGATCTGTTGTTGGACTGTACTTGTAGCTGACTGTGAATCTGCATTTGGTGACCCCGGACTATGCCATAAATTCTGTAATAAAGAATTGCATTAGCGATAATAAGAACACCAGCCATTGCGACAAGAGTGTAACGGGAACTTGATTTAGTCGGTCCGACTCGAAGGGCGGTGAGGGTTACGATCCCCAGCCAAATGATTGCAAGGAGGATTTACTGTTCGTTTGGCAGTAACTAATTCTTTGTATCTTAGGTGCAGATAAAGCGCTAAAAATCTATCAACGCTAAGTAGTGTTACGTTAGTAAAGGAGACGGCACAGAGAACGCTTCCGAGGAAGGATTGGATATTCGTGAACATTCCAAAGATTTGTCCTGGATTTGTGACCTGTACAAACTTCAAAGCGATAAACAGTGGTTGAGCAATCAGACCAACACACAAGTCGGTGATGGCGAGGTCAAACAATAGAATATTTGTCGGTGAGATCAGTGATGGAGTTCGTGCAATTGAGACAAGAACCAGAGTATTTCCAAGAATGGTTATGATGCAAAGTGGGACGTTTATAGCTGCATTTGCGATAGTGAGTATTGAGTTCAGATTCATGTTCAATTTGGATCAAAACAAAGCAAGAAAAGTGGGAGTCGAGGCAGCAATCAATCTTTGACATAAACTTCGTGGTTGCTCGCTCTTTTAAATTCCTGTAACTTCTATCCATAGGGCGCTGGGAATCTTTTCATTGAGAATATTAATTTTCCTGCTTTACAAAAGCCTATTTCTCTTTGTTGGAGGTGGGCAAACAGGTGTTCTTTCTCGATCCAAGTTTAATCTTTTTCTATAATTGCTCCGTTCAACGTTGTGAGTAAACAATTAGAAGGGGACAAAGGAGCTAACAAGTTGTCAGATTTCCCTTTTCAAAAAAAGGAACTTGTATCCCACTTTAACTGTGCTTCGAGATGCGCACTTTCTGTTTAAAAGGTGACTGTTCTTTTTTATGTATTGTAATTAATATATCATTTATAACGGGAAGTCTTTGCAGGGGACAAACTCGCATCGAAGCCATAACTTTATAATCAATGTGTTGGCAATTGCATTTTATTTTGACGTTATTATTAAATTTATTGACCAAAAGTAATTTGTCTGATTACAAATATTCCTCATCTCAAGAGAATAGGAAGTATTCTCTTGTCACCTCTGCCCAACGTCGCGGCTTCGATAAATTACTTTCATTATCGATCGCTGCTGAATTTGTCAATTTCTGATTTACATTCCAAATTCTATTTATGCAAATTAGAGTAACGTTTGAGTAATTTTTTAAAGAAAATTACCATCTTTCATTAAAGGTATAATATTTATTTTTTATTCACTATATTAAGGTCATTCCCCTGTATTGCATTGCGCATCCTCACTGCGCACGATTTATTGCGTCATCAGCGCGCGCACCTAAAGAAAACTGTGGCGTTTTATTTGCGGCTTTGCTCGTGAAGGAGATAAATCGTCGTTTTAATTTCTTGTAAACGAGTATGGTGACTTATATTTTTTACCCTTTTTCTAAGACTAGCAATCACTTTCTTCCTATAACAGGAATATAAACAAATTCCCATTGCAGAAAAATAAATAATCGACGGAAACGTGAACTTATTGAACAGATATTGTGGCCTCGAGATCACTGCATACTAGTAACAAGTTGAATCAAGGTCGACTGGAAATGCGTGCTTTCATAATGAAACATATATTAAATTGTTCCTTGAAGGCGATACAGTATATCTATAGTTTATTCCGTTGTTTTGCTCTCTCCCTATTTTTTCTTCTCCCATTAGACGTGGCATGAGCTAGTCAAATGAAAACATTTCTGTAGCTGATATTTTAACGAATTATGGGGTATTTTCAAGGTGCTCCTGCTCCTAAACGAATATGGGAACCCCTCTTTTTCATTACAAAATTTAAATTCCCTTACGATGAACAACAAATGGGCAAAGTTTGAACGAAAATCTATTGTCAGTTCTATTTAACCATCAGCTCGACAATGCTAATCGGATTTTAAGTCAACTTAATTTAAGCAGGGTAGCCCTGTCATAGGCTGGCATCAAAAGAGGCCCTTTGTAAATTACGACATACTCGATGAACAATTAAAAAGAAAAAATAAGAATTACTTTAAAGTTATGTACAATGTTATAAAAAAGTGAGTAAAAAGGAAATCACTAGTGGGGCTAAAATGAGATCTAAGAAAGTTCGTAAAAATGGAAAGCGACGTGGCTTCTTTTATACCATTTGGTAAATTATTAACAGCACCTGAAAATGTAATTAATAAATATGTTTTTCCCTTAAGGTTCAGTAAATTAATGTCGTTCCTTTGTCTTGTCTTGTAAGGGTGAATAGTGCCAAAATCCGATAAATATGGAGGAACTAATTCATAAAAAAACAAAGATTTGAATTAAACAATTCACAACCTTTCTCAACAACCAAAAATTAATAGTAACAGGTCTTGGCATAAACATTGTCCAGCGATAACTCGGAGTCTTTTGAATCCAAGTCCCATCCGTTATGGCTTTCAGTTCTGTGTTTCTTTTGAGCTCTTCTTTAGCTTGAAGTCGTTTACATAACATTTCAGTAATTCAACTTTGAAAACTAGCTTCCAAAAAAGTGCATCGGTTTAGAGCATTCTTGCTATCCTTGGCTGAAAATCCTGTTTACAAAACTGTCTTTTTTCGTTACGTTCATATCGGTTCTCGTCGTGATTTAACTTATTTGCTATGTTGATACGTCCTGGTTTGGGACGGAGCGTTGAAGTCTTTAGGTCCCATGATGCATCAAAGGCGCCGGCGAATCCACTCTGAGCAAGGATTCGCGGCACCTTTGATGCGCCATGATCCAGATCACTGATTCTGATCCGGATCACCCAAAGGAACGCACCCTTATTTCTTGATTTCCAAAAACTTCCATCCCCTTTTTTTTGCCGCGTATAATGAAGGCTTTTCCGTTGTCTCTGGGATTTCAATGCTATCTTATCATTACGTCGCACAATTTGGTTAAGCGTGGTTCGCACTGGCGACATAACGACATGGACGTAACGACACAAGGAAAAGATAAATCTTTTCCTTATGTCGTTATGTTTATGTAGCTTTATGTCCTTACGTTCCTGCTATGTCTTTGTGTTGTGTTGTTCACACTGGTCACATAAAACGTAAGTGTAAGGTATTTTTTGACCTCATCGTTATGTCGGCCTTATGTCGCCAGTGTGAACCAGGCCTTACCAAATAACTTTAAGAAGATAAAAAAGACTTTATATTAAATGTATGCTGCAGATTTCCGTGTCTAAATATATCATTAATTATAATTCTACATGGTAGTCTACATACGTGAATAATTTAAATAGGATTTCAGTTTTTTATTTACAGACGCTTGCTGGGCGAGTTATTACCAACTCACATTATTGAGCACATAATTATACTGACCCCTTATTTGCTAAGTTGGGGACTTTAGATATTTTCCAGGTTATTGTCATAACAAATTAATTCCCCCGATGTTTCACAATTTGTTCAAACAAGTAGTAAAGTACATAGTTATGAAAATAGATCAGCCAGTTGTTATCGATCACATCACTGTCGTATTTTAAGCAATATATATTTGAATTTCAATGAAATGATACTGAAGCCGCACTTTCACAGACTAATTTAAAATATATATTGTTGACCGAGGTGGCCGCCCTTATAAGCCCGGTGGTTTCTTGGAGGTCTCCTTGCCTTATCTTATTTTTCTAAATTGTACTTTTTTTCTATTATTACGCATTTATAATAACAGAAACTAATAATGGGTTCAATTCAACTCATATGGGTTTCTGATAGTATATCATTTAGTATTAGCCCTTGCTTGGGGACTAGAAAGTAAAAAAGTCAAGGCAGTGATACACAATAACGACTTTTGTAGTTACATTCATCGGTGAAATTTAATCAGTGTCGCTGTCAAAAAAACCAAGAGGCGAGCATTTCTTCCTCAAGGAACTAAATCTCTGTGGAGTGTCTCAGGGATCTGTTCTGGGCCCTCTTTTATTTTTGATCTACAACAATGATATTCATAAATCCTCCGCCAAAAAATTACAATTCTTTTTTGCCGATGATACCACTCTTCCATTTGCTCACAAAAAGCTACAATTGCTAAAAAAATATTAACACCGAACTACTCGAAGTTTCTAAGTGGCTTACTGTCAATCATGAGTTAAGGTCAAATATATCCAATAATCAAGTTATGTTATATTTCATCCATTTGTACCAAAATATACGATTCCAACGCTAATGGGTACTGTTCTCTTGATCGTAAAGACTGTTAAATTCCTTGGAATTCTCATCGATTGTAACCTAAGTTGGAAACATCATAGCAACAAAACTATTGGAATTTTAGCAAGGTTAAGACATTTTGTTGCACGCAAAACTCTCCTGATGATTTATCGTTGGCTTATTTACCTATTAGGATCTATTTTGACACCGTCGCGAATGTGATACATGATGTCTAGACGGGAATTGCTCCGTCGCCGCTAAGAAATCTTTTCAAATGAAATTCCCAGATATAATACTAGGCATACTACTAATGGTAATTATTATTAGCAAGAAGCAAAGTTGGCAATTTTCAAACGCTCAATTTCAAGAACTGGAGCGAAAGCTTCTGGCTGCAGAGATGCTTCTAAATTCGTTTTTAACAATAAGATTCGCGGATTTCTCTTCGATGCTCTTTGGTTATGTTGAAGTCGACACTTTAGTTCAATGACATCACTCAGGCTCTTCAATATAGATGCAATGCATATATTTAATTAACTTAGATGCTTTAGCAAATAATTATGCCGTGTAGGGCATCCAATTTTGTTCTCTATATTTTTCCCACTTCACCTCGCGCCTCGATTAGCTTTTGTTAACTGCGGGTTGTGTGAACTATTTCCTGTTTTTTTTTTTCTTTTTAGTTAACTTAAATTTATTACTTGTGTTTTGTTGTAAAAAAGTGGCGATGAGACCTAAGAGAAACTAAAAAGCACACTTTGCAGGGGTTTACTGGCGTAATAGAACCACGCAGGAGAACATGAGAAATGCTTGTAAATCACGAGCAGTCAGTCGAGTGATTTACAAGCTTTTCGAATGTTCTCCCAACATTCAAAGACAAAGTGGTTTTATAACGCTGGTAAATCCCTAGAAAGTGTGGTCTATTGAAAGAACTATAGAAAACGTTTGTCAAATAAATAATACATTTAGATTTCGTGATCAAGTTGCTTATTCTCAACATAGTCATCGAGTGACGAGAAACCAATCACAGCGGATGAAAGAATGAAACACATGTTCAGCTCATCCTCAAAATCCACAGAACAACGCGACTAAATCATTTTAAAAGTTTTAAATCCCTAAAATCCACAAGGATAGAAAGGAAAAGCCAAACAGCTAACAGAAAAAAAATGAATTCAATGATGCAAAATAACTTTTTAGAAGCACTTTAAATATGTCGATGCATGGAAATGACCGCTCAACGTTGACGATATACATAAACTTGAAAAACACGATTGACTTAGACTTCTCTTCTGCTGTATCCCGTGCAAATTCCAACGAGTAAATACTTAAAGTCTATACAATTTACACTCATGCCGAAAGACGGTGATTTAAAAAGCAGAAGCACTTACGTTGTATTAAGCAATAACATTTGCCCCTTTAGCTTCGGATACATTTTTTCGTGTGCTGAATTGAATCACCGGTTCTGAAGCTGAGTAAAATTTCCTTATCAGAGTCAAGGCTGCTTCACGGACATCTTTCATTCGCACAAGATACAAAACAGGATTAAGGGTGGAATTGACGTACATAACAGTGCAGCCACTTTCGTAAGCAAGCTTGACGCTTGAATTGTACCCAACGACAACACGGACAACCATCGCAATTAGGAAAGGCATGTTGCTGCAAATGAACAGAATGACCACGTAGCCCATAGTAAGAGCAGATTTTTTGTATTTCTTCAAGTCTATAGCGGTATTTTTGGTTTGAGAAACCACTCTCTCTGTAGCAATGATTTGTCGCTGGTGGCGGTGCAAAATATTAAATATCTGGAAATAACACACGGCGGTAATCAATAACGATAACAGTAGCATAGGAAGTGGAAGGAAAGTCCAATACTTATCAGACTTGATAAACACCACGGAAATTCCAATAGATGCACAGAACAACCAGATAAATAATATCACCTTTGCAACTCGCTGGTTGGTAACGATCTCTCTGTATCTTAAGTGCAAGTACAAGGCAAGAAATTTGTCAATTGCGATGGAAGCGATAATCATCACGGATACGCCTGTACAGGTAAAACCAGCGACCCAGTGCACAATTCGTCCAATGCAGACTGACTTCGTGTTACCTGTCAACTCTGCGATTTTGAAGGCGACAAAAGATGGTTGCGTGATTAGTCCGGTGACGAAATCGGATAAGGCAAGGCAGCAAAGAAGAACGCTTGACGGAGATTGCAACGATGGCGTTCTAAAGATGACGTGTCAGTGCTATTAAAGCATTTGCTATAACAGCTGTTATCGAGAATAGGGAGTTCACAACAAGCGTAAATATTTCGATCGCCAGCGTAAAACCATCATGCGACGTGTCCAATTCGTCTAGAAACAGGCAATTTCCAGTACCGCTATCCGACTTATTCATTTCCTGAATTGGTTTCTCGCTCCTTCTTTCAAAGCTTTTCTCTCAGTTCAAAACGCCAGAGCAGGTGAAAGGCTGTTATTATCAACATTGTGTCTTTCATTCTGTTGATGGGTTTTTATTCATTTCTGTTTGCACAACTGATGCTTCAATTGAAGAGCATGAACCAATCGTAATCCAAATACTCAGGGCAAGTTGTCAGCGCTTTAAAGTGCTCTCTTCAAAGGACACCCGTTATTTTTCTATGACGCAATTTTGTTTTATTTAGCTCAGAAAAGCACAGATCTAGATTATTGCTGTAGATTCAGATAAGAAACACACCGTCTAAATATAATGAGTCATTATGTATCATATGTTCCTTGTCTAGTTAAAATATTCTCAATATTTTCAGTTTTGGTAAGCGCTCGCATGTATGAACTTGTTTTCTAGAGTGTTTATTGAGTGGGCTATGTTAATATTAATATTTAGACAGTGTTTTAAAAACAGATGTTACACAGACAAAGCGATGCCTTGCGATAAATAGAATATTTTCTCGTCTTCCTCCATTTACTTTTTCTATCATCCAGGACCGCCCTGTACCGTCGCTGTTCGTCTTTAACATAATTTTTGTTTAATAAATCTGTTCGTTATTGTTCCTTTTAATTTACCAAATCCTTATATCATTTTCCCATCCATGTAAATACATCATCAACGTCAGTCAGCAAACTTTAATTTGTGATAACACGTCCGAAGGCACAGCTATCCTCATCACTTTACGGCAGAATTTGAAAACAGACTTTATTTTTAATTTTCTGGATATGCACTGTCACGAATCTTTGTTGACGTTGGCGCCGCTCATGTCCATTTCGTAAACGGTCGATGCCATTTTTTCGCCACTTGGGATATTTTTGGCTATCATCGAGTTTTTCCCACAAAAAATGAAAGAAAAAAAATTGTTCGTCAATGACCAGAACCGAACCCTGAACCTCTGGCATGCCAACATCCCTATCTAACCACTACACTGCCAGGCTGATCCGCCAAATCGCCACAAAATTTCATTATAAAAGATGAATTTCTAAGTCTATTTTACTTAAAGTATTGCCGTGAGCAACCCAGTGTGGAATTGAACAATTAAGCATTAATTTTGGTAAGTGTGTACACTATTTTTCTTTTATAAGAACCTTCTTTATAAGAACGTTGAGGCTGAAATAAACCAACATTTTAAGAACGTATTAAGAACATTCCCCAGGCTGAGACTCGATTAAGAACGCTTTTATTTTGCTCACTGTATATTTTAAATGTTGGTTAATGAATGGTTTTCTGCGCGTACTGTCCCGTTGTAAATCTCTATGTTCAATGCTTTTTCTAAAGCCAAATTTAGCCATTGTTGGTTGACGAGAGATCTCGCACGTGGTATCAGAGCAAGTCGCTTAAGAATGTGCAAGAAACTTCATACTACATCTCAGCAAGCAATGAACTTTGATAGGTTTCCTATTCACGTTCGCATCATGAAATACTACAACATGTAAATCTAAGAACATTTAAAGAACGCTTTCAGCCTCAAATCGCCAAAAAATACAAGAATGTTCAGCCTCAGCTACAAAATTAGACGTTCTTATATAAAAAAGAGTGTATTAGTATATCACCAAATTATAACCAGTTTCTACCTAGTCCAGGCCTAAACTAGAGCAGATATAGCATCGTCCCTTCCGAAAAGCTTGGTTACCAATTATGGCATCGACCGTTTACGAAACGGAAATCAGCGTCGGGGCCGGTTATGCTTTGCCTCATTAGCATATAACTTGGAGAAGGGCGCTGGCGAAACACAAATTGTCTTCACTTGGGGGAAAGTAGCATTCGGCAAAAGTCTTAGCAATCTGTGTGTGGCATCTTTCCTCCGCCTCGATTAACTTGTAACTATTTGCGGGCGCAAGAAATATGTGTAAAAAAATCTTTTAATGTCCAATAAAGCTGAGTTGGATTGGATTGGAAATTGCTGAGTGACAAAGATACTGACGCGCCCATAGCTTCTTTTTAAAATACTGATTGCCTTTTATACCCGCATTATTTGAAAAATAATCGTGCTATTTTCTTTGAATAATTCTCAGGGTTAGCTCTGTGAGAATTTTCCACCGAATGGAATACTACAATCTTTCGAAACGAAATTGAACGTGGTTTCAAAGGTAAAACATTTATATTCGCCATATAAATTGTTGGATTTGCCACAGCGAGCTCTATTTGACTTGATCTCACAAAATCTTCGGCTAACCGACGGAAGGTAATTCGAAACGCAAAAGCTAAGGCCCATTAACTGATCTTTTCGAGCCGTTGTTAAGGAAAATTAATTCTCATATAACCTCATCACTTTTAGTCAGTTCAGGGTTATCTCAGGTGTATTAATTTTTTCGTGACCAGTAACATCAGGAATGACGTCATCAGGCCACGCCCTTGGCCATGTGACTAACACTGAAAAAATGCAAAGGCTCCCAGGCAAATAGACCAATTTCGATATTTTAATATTCAGCCTAAAACAATAGACATCACTACGAGGCTCCGGGGAATAAATCCCACAAACTCTATAATTTATACCCCGGAGCCTCGTGCTGAGGTCTATTGTTTTAGGCTGAATTTTAAAATATCGAAATTGATCTATTACTTTATCGGGATTATTTTCATTGATTCAATATGTTAATTTTAATCCTCATTATGATATGCATAGATTTTGTTTTTATCTAAAAGCTCAGGTTTTGAGATAATTTCAAAATATTGAAAAAATTGTAATTTTCTGAAAAAAGCATGATTTTGAAAAAAGAATGCATAGCTATGTTTCCAAAGTTGGCTTTAATCGAAAATCTTCGAAAAAGGCTCGATTTAATGAAAAACCGCGTTTCCTTTAGCATTTAAAGAAACCGGAAGTGCGCCCGATATATCTTGGAAATTACCCAATCAGCGCAGCCCAACTTGCACAACCAGCGCACTTCGGTAAGATCAAAGAAAGCCACGCGAACTTAGTTTTTTTATTTATTTCTTTTGCTCTTGTGTTTCTATTTTTCTCTTTTTTTGTCTTTGTTTATACTTTTTTTTATTTTGCATCCTGTAAAACAGAAAGAAAAAACCTCTAAATGTAAGCGAATTTGCAAGTTATTGAGTTGTTTATATTTTCCGCGCGCAGGTTGACGCAAGTAACCGGAAGCGAAATTTCAACCCCATGGCAACGCGCGCGAGCGCGCCCGTGAATCGGTTAATGGGCCGTGTACCTCTCTCAATCCCTTAACTATCATTTCGTTTTTCTTTTGAAAGTCACATGTTGTATCACGTGAACTATCTTCTTAAGGCAGTTCGCGCTAATGTTTCTGCGCTTCGTTACTGCGCACGGAATTCGTCACGCCACGTCATCCATCGGGCGCGTGCGCTGAGAAAAAACAAAGGGCCAGAAGACGTTTCGTAACATTGCTGGTAGTTTACTCTCTTAAATGGTCGGTGACCCCTACTTTTTTTTCCATGAAATGATTTTATTTACAATTCTCGGCAGTGTGGGAAGTTTAAGATTTTTCAAATTTTCTGCCCACAGGACATCGAATCCTGCCATCTTTCGGCTGTTAGGCGAGTGCACAATTTCATCTATTCTTTTTGTTAACTCTTTTTCTTCTTCCCTCAGTTCACCAATTGTTTATCATAAAATTTTCCTTCTTCATGTTTACAAACATAATCATCTCTTTTTTTCATATTTTCCAATGAGTTTTCTTAATGTTTTTCTTTCTTCCAACAATTTCTCTTTTTAATTTAGTTTTTATTTTTTTAAAATCATCTTTATAAGGTGGTGGACTACTCCATTTTTCTCTTGGCTGTGGCGGCGGTGGTAGGTGTTCATCGTCATCTGGTGGTATATATGGTGGGAGATCGGGGGGTTTTGATGAACCTGGACCATAACCATCATCATATGGATCAAAGTCATCGTCTTCGAGCTCCACGTCATAATCCTCACCAACACCTTTTTCAGCTAAGACTTTAGGTGCTGGGTTTTTTTTATATTAATGCCTTCATCGATACGTGATGTAATAGGTTTGAAGACTTTTTCAAATCGTGATTGACCAACTTCAAGCGAAAGTTTATAGTCGAATATTTGATAATTAATTCTTTTATAAGTTTTTCATTTGATTCTTATTCTCTGGCAATTTCTTTCCATTTACTAATTGGCATATCACTTAATATATATTCTGTGTAGATAAATTTATAAATACATTTTAATTTATAAATTTAATTTCATAAATTAAAATGTATTTATGGAATCTTAATTCTCTAGCTCACAGTAGTTAGTTAAAATTCTTTGATATTATTTTTCTTGGTTTATCAGTGTAGAGAAATGAATATTCATCACGGATTGCTCTACGGTATTGCTCATTTGTTACGCCACTCTCCCTTGAAAAAGCATTACTCTCTGTTTTTGATTGGAGGTCAAATATGGTTAGATGTGAGCAGTTCAGTCTAATGTCTTTGGGAGTGGAGTAGTAGGATTGTGATAGATAGATGACTGAGCAATTTTTATAAGACGTCCTTGAATGAAGTAATCTATATAGTGGTTTCTGATTTTTCTCTGTAACAAAGTCATAAAAATGACTATCTTTTGACCTTGTGGTGATAGTTGGGTGACTGGTATTATTTCACTCTGAGATGTGGTAATTATGTTATAACCTACTTGTTTTGATATGGGGGCAAATTTGCTGATGAGTAGTTTATATTTATTTTGATCTAAGTTTTTTGCGTATAGGAATATGGCGTCATAGAAAATCAGGGGTTTTAATATCATGTGTATAAGTGTGCTAGTCGTATGTACCTGAACCTGATGGGCCACAGACAAGCATACGAAAGGTATCTGAGGGCATATACGAATATAACTGTCTGTAATTATTTTTCTGTCCTTTTCCATGAATTTCGTAATTTGGAATCTTCATTATATAACAATTGTGTACACTATTTTTATAAATGGGAGTAATAAATGACTTTGCCCACTATGAATGATTTATTCAAATTGACCCCAGAAGGAAATTATGATATTGGAAATAAGAGGATAACTAATATGGCCGAAGGCACTGAAGATGGTGATGCTGTAACAAAACATCAATTTGATACTCTGAAAAGTGATATAGCACATGGGAATGTAAAAAAGGAGATTTAAATTTAGGTGGACATAAAATTTTTGGATTGGAGAATAATCCTGATACAAGAGATGATGGTCCATATGATGATTATGTGAAAGATATGAAAAGTGTAGTGAATAAAGAATATTTCAATTTGCATTTTCTCAGATCTTTTGACGGTAATTCTTTTGATGTAGGCGGTAAAAATATAATTAATTCTGAAGAATATTCTTCAGCTAATTTTGATGGGAAGTCATTGGTGCCAAAGAAGTATATTGACGATAATTTCCCGAAACTGGATAGAAATGGTAATTTAGATATGGGGGGGGGGGGGGGGGGGGGTAATAAAATTACTGGTATCAGCTTAGATTTTGATTCTGCAGATAATGTTGGTGCAACAAATGCTGTAACTAAAGAATATCTGGATGATAGAGCTACAATTTTTTTAGAGTAGATGGTTCTACGGTGGCTCTGGCTTCTTTTAATATGGGAGATAATAGAATTTTTTATTTAGCGGATCCTTTAGATGATAAAGATGCTGCTACTAAAAGATATGTAGATTCAAAAATTGGATCGTCTTCTAATTATTTGAAAATTGATGGATCAAATAAAATGACTGGTAATTTGGATATGCAAGATTTTAAAATTGTGAATCTCGGATTACCTTCTGGTGATGATGATGCCACAAGTAAAAAAATACGTTGATTTTAATTTAATAAATCCATCAACAAATAAAATTAATGTATTTTCTGACACAATGAAATTGATTGATTGTTGGAAAGCTGAAAGTAAAATCAGAAATTTAATATTAGCAAATAAAGATTTAAAAATTCATAGGTATAATTGGGATTTAATAAAATTTGAAATACATGCAGAGTGAATAAAGAGTGGAAGTGGTGGAAAATTCTATTGGTATTTGGGGAGATTAAGTCTTGATTTAAGTTCATTTCATAAAAAAGAACATACATTCTGTTTCGTATCCCCAAAGTAGAATATTAACACTCAATGAAATGTCACTTCTGATTCAATTAATGTTAATAGACAATCATCAAAAGATTTCGGAGATTACAAAAAATTTATCGTTCATTTTCATAAATACTCAAATCACGGTACACTGTATATTGATATAAATTTCGACTTGAAACATGACATTCCAACTGAACTTCATAATCAATGGGAGGAGTGCTATATTATTGTCTATGGAGTTGTTGGATATGCAAATGATGTGGACTCTAAGATTTACGATGAATTGTTCTATTTTAAAAATAATCAAATTTACTTCAATGAGTCGATAAATATGAGTAATAAAATCATAAGAGGAATTTTAACTGATGATGATGAAGACTCTGCTGTATCTTTATATCTTCTGAAGCAATATTCTGATATCTTGAGAGAAGAAAATCAGATGGATCGTAAATTGATTAATGACGGGATTTATCTTCAGTTATTCGATACTTTTTTTTACTTCAGAAATCCACAAAATTTAAAATTTGATCCAAATACATATGGTATAGAAATAAAGGGAGCAAATGATGTGAGTAATTCAGATTCAAGTCAAGTTTTGATTTAAATAAAAGTATTAGCTACTATTTTGGACCAAAAGGAATGGATGTGAAAAATGCTAAGATTAATATTAATTTAGATATTAATAAATTTGCATTTGTTATTGTCTTTAAACATGAAAATAAATATTCTACCATTAGTTTTCTTGATGCACCTAGAAATCTAATTTTTTACTTTTTCATAACCACCTCAAACCAATTAGTTATTCAAAAAGGTAAAACATATGCATCTTTATCACTCGTCAGCAGTTATACTGATGAAAACTTAATGCTTTGGTTTTGTAAAATTAATAACACATATAAATGAATGTAAATGGAGCTGAAGTAAGCAAAACTTTCCGTTCAGGTAATGTTCCAATTAGAACAATATATTTTGGGGACTGGAATTATAAAACTGAAAAAATAGCAATATCATCACATAAATTCTTTGACACGGATAATGTAAAGCACCATCAAGTTCTACTCAATGAAATTGGAAATGGACTTTATGTGGAAAAATAAGATATTATCTACCATAATTATATATTTTGTATAATGGAAATAATTGACTTTAATCATATCTCCGAAAAATTGTCAAGAGAAGAAGCCGAAGAATTGAAATCTTATTATAAGTCATATCATAAAAAGAGTTGGTGTTATATGATGGCTCATAAGAAATACAGAAAATGGAAAATCATTGCTGATACTGCTTCCGTCTTATTTTCTAGTGAAGGTATAATTTCAACTATAGCAACGAGTGGAATTGGACTTGTTGGGATATCTTCTGCAACTATTATAATTCAAATGTACATAAAACATAAAAATTTAGATGATAAGATAAGAATGAGTAAATATGCTTATCAGACTTATCAACATCTTATGGGAGAAATTAGAACTTCTTTGAGGAGTGGTGAATTTTCTCGAGAACACTTGACATTGGTAATGAATCAGAAGGATGATCTTAAAATTGATGTTGCTTCTGTCGTATGACAGAATATTTGGGAACAGAATATGATTTTTTTCTTTAAAATATATACCTATTTATTATTTACATTTGTTATAATAAATAGATTTGTATCTCTATTTCTTCGATTAGTAATGGAATAGAATGATTTATGAGAGAATAAGAGAAGAAAGAGAAAGGAGGAATGGCATCATAAATGACTCTAACTTAAATTACCTAATTTATTGTGGACATACTTTCTGTCATCTTAGAAAATTATTACTCTATTATATTATTATTATATATTTATTAATTTTTTAGAGAAAGTTTTGAAATTGATATATAAATTGCAATGATGAAAGAAAGTATGTCCACATTAAATTAGGTAATTGTAGTTAGAGTCATTCATGATCTATTCTATGCTCTTAGACAGCTCTCTGAGGCCATTAACTTAAATTACCTAATATATTGTGGACATACTTTCTATCTTTGGGTACAATAAATAGGTAATTTTATTACTTTCAGAGAAAAAAGATATAGTCTTTCCTCTTTTTTATATAATTATTCATATTATTTATAATTTTATAACATTATTTATAGAGAAAGTCAGAGAAATAAATACACTTTCGAAGGTTATGAATATGTACTTAGAATTACACTCATTTTTCTAGAATTCATTTTTGTCTTTATAAAAAAGAATAACTCTTCATATTTTTTCATTCTAGAAAATTACTCAGTTTTCGAGGAGCTTATCTCTAGAATTACAAATTATGAAGAGAAAAGACGAAATCTGTTCACTTTTTATCTAAGAAGAAAAATAGGTTAAATTTTTGAAATATACTCGCCACTAATAAATTTGTTCACGAGAGAGAAAAGAAGATAGGGTCAGTAGTTACTAATATGAGGGTACTCCATAAGAAGTTATGAATTTTGCGTCCTCTTCTATTATTCACTTTTTCCTTCGAAGCTTGCACTCTTCTTTCTTCGAAGCTTAAACTCTTCGTTACTCTAAAGCTTACACTCTTTCTTTCACTCTCCCGAGAAGGCAAAATTGCTCTCTTCTTTTCCCTTGCATCCTTCTTTTGCCTTATAGATAAATTCTCTGTGAATTATAAGCCGTAGGCTCGTATCAGATTTTAATTGGGCCAAAATGCTCGTGCCCTCATATTAGTAACTACTCTCAAGTCGTTTGCTATATATTTTGTGGCTATTTTGCAGTCTAGTGCCCTGTAAATGGCCAAAATAACCATATAGGACATTACCAAAAATCGTTCTCTTCTAAAAGAATATTATTATATTGATACAAAACACGAGATATGAATTCGCAAAGCCAAAAATTTCAAGAAAGAAGGAATTTTCTTCAAGAAATACATAATTATTGACAATTGTAATTCACAAATATGAAAATTAACAGTGATCGCCATAGAGCTCCTTAACAAGAAAGTCTGTGTGGTTATTACCCACGCTCATGCACCGTTAAACCTTTAAACTGTAAACCAAATGGCTCACGTGGGATTATCAATGAGCTAGTCTCTTGACAATTATAATTATTGCGTATTTTCGACTTCAAAATCAACTTTATTGCTTTCATCACACAGTTAATATTTTAATAATAATTAAAATTACCTCTAGTGTTTTTTTAACTTTGTTGGCAAACAATTTTTAACTATTGCGGTTATCTGATTCATCAGAACCTAATGAGGACGCTCGAAGCTGTTCGATAGAAACTTGGAAAGAGATATAAAAAGATCCAAAAACTTCCGTTTAGATTTTCTCAGTCAACATCGTTTCATCCCGTGGGTTGCCTGTGGATCTTCATCTACTGGAATTCGTTCTCAGTCCCCTGCTCGCTTAGAAAATGGTTGCTGCATTAATTAAATGCAAAGTTCACGACACGAGGAGTTTTCTTCGGCAAACTGCGATTTCTTGAAAGATTTGCCGATACTGGAGAAAGCGCTTCTAAATGGAAATTCTGACTATTTTGTAAGTTCAAGGACAGCAAAAATGTTTTGCACTTTGTCCGCAGAATTGTAATCGACAGAAGATGCAAAGTTGAGCTGAGAAGCAGTGAGCGAAAGTCAATGACCATCTTGTCAGTCTCGTGAATGCCTCGCTTCTTTGTAAGGTATTAGTCCCAGACTTTACTGTTTATATCAATTATTGGTTGTATATAGTTTTTCCAGATGCCAATAAGAACATTGCCATGAACGCGATCAAGTACGTAGTTATGCTGGACTATCTAATTACTGTAACTTGCATCATCCTTGTTGGCCGGGGGTTTCTGTGAAGGATGGAACACCCTGGAACACACCCGAACACACCGGAATACACCCGGAACACCCCGGAACACCCCTGAATTCACCCGGAACACAAGACAGAAAAAATTTAAAATTGTAAAAAAAATAATATGGAAATAAAATTAAATTAAATATAAGCAAAATAGATAAGATGAAATCAACCCGGGTCAGTGTATACTGAAGTAGAATTTTGGGATTTCTTGCTGAATACCCCGCCACTCTGTACCACCATTGTTTTCGTTGGTCGGCGTTCTTTGAAGAACGAAGCAGAACACAATAGATGCTATTCTTATTCAATGACATGCAAATAAGTGGCAGGGTATTCTGCAGTTAAGCTGAATTTTGCTCCAAACGTTCAGACTCGTCGTTAACCTTTGGACTAAAGGCTTTCGACGAGAAGCTCCGAAGTCGTCCGTTAGAGGACTTGAACTTGTGATTATCGTTGGCTGATAACAACCGATAGTAATTAATAATTATCATCAACTGTTTAACATTTATTCCACGAGTGCCGTTGAGATGAGTTGGCTATAACCATCTCATATCCAACAAATGTTGTGAAAAATGCATTCTTTCATGCGTACACCTACCATATTTTTAGGTCAATGGTATATGGGCTCATATACCATTGCCTCTAAACCAGTCAAAACTCGGGAAATGCAATATACCATGTAGCTAGTTTTTAAAGTGCACCTAACCCCAAAATATTTTTTTGGCTAAAATATACCTTAATTTGCACCAGTTTGAAACGCATTGCACCTTTCGTTTCTCCTTTTTACCAAATTCTGCCTATTCATAGCATTCAAACGTTATGAAAAATTGTGCATCATTTGCTCCATGACCGAGTCAGAAGGGGCGTGCGTCTATTCCTGATTTGACGTCACAAAATGATTTGCATTGCATCAAGTCTTTGTAAACATGCATGCAAATCAGTTTGTGATGTCAAATCGGGAATAGACCCATGCCCCTTCTGACTCGGTTGTGGAACAAATGATGCACAGTTTATCGTAACTTTTGAATGCTATAAATAGTCAGAATTTGGTAAAAAGGTGCAATGCGTTTCAATTTGGTGCACAGGTTTATTCTAGCGAAAAAAAAAATATTTTGGGGTTAGGTGCACTTTAATAATATTGGTCGATTGCTTAGAAAATGTGTTTGGATTTATTTATTTTCCTTTTTTAATGTTTATGTACCAGTTGCATTGAACCTGCAATATGCCCTCCTCCCCCGGGGATTCCCACAGGCATTTGTGTTCAAATTCCCCTCTCCCCGGGCCAAAAAGCCATTCAAATGCCCCCACACCGGAAAATTAACAAGTGATGAGATTACAATTTTAACTTTTTAGTTGCTTCTACAGTATTATGCTCCTGAAGCCGAGTCTTAAGAACTACTAAGTACTGTATCACAAAACATTTGCCAGTAAATTTCAAATGCAGTAATCAAACTGCCCTAGAACCCTGACATCTGTTGGGAGTAGTTTTAGCTCCGAGAACATTATAATATCGCAACCATTCAATTTATGGGGAGCTTAAAGCTTTTATAGTCCTTTGCTTTTTAACCGAGCCGTCAAGAAGCTACAATCTTTTTCTTTAAAATCCTCAAAACCTGCCATGTCGTCCTCCACCATGGAATTGCAGGGACAAAATGAGGCTTAACGTTCAGATTCCCCAAGCTTATTCATGAGTAACAATGAATTCCCCATTCCCCCTCAGGAAGGCCAAGGCGTCAAATACCTTTCCCTGGGGTACATGTATGCCGGGGGGCTGTTGAAGCTTGGATTTAACTGGTACAGTACATGTACATTACTTTGACAATGCAACAGCTCACAAAAGACACAATTATGATCAATCTAGCTGTTGATGAGTGCTATTTACTTTTTGACCTGAGTAACATGCAATCAGGTGTTCTAATCTTTTTGCAGCGAAAATAAGAACACCTGATCACAGTTTATGCCCTAAGTACAGTGAAATTAATGTGTTTTATATTGATTGTAAAAAAAAGAATTTGGATTTAAGTGTTGCAGTTAGAGTTTGTTAACTACTCCAGTTTGCAACGATATGTACACACACACAATAATTATAAGTTATGCCGAACCTAAACTCAGAGTTTATATAGGCTTAGAAAGTTCTAGCATTTTTTACTGTATATACCTGATTACACAATGTATGCTAATTGCTATACAAAAGGGTGTGATAGCTCGATGATATCGCATGAATGCCGATTGCGTAACAGAGTTAAGAAACATGTGGTTTCCAAGGTTGAAGGAGTCCTTAGCCTGGTAATTATGGGGGGGGGGGGGGGTAGGGAGTAATCCATTGCCAGGCCAAGTGGAGGTAATTAATTTTTGGTTGATTAAAACAACTTTCTAAAACATCATTTTGCTGATGTCAAGGGAAGCATAGTTTTCCGTTCCAGAGCCAATGTCCAAATAGCTTTAGTGAAATCGACATAATTACCCTAGGCAATGCCCTCAGTGTCCATCTGTATCCCCTCATTATTTTTCGTTTTGGCATGTCTTCGTCAGTACCAACTAAAGCCTTCTCTTAACCCTTTGACCCCTGAGAGTGCCATATGGCACATAATGTCATAACTTGGTCAATATTTGTCCAACTAATCTGATTTTTGGCATCAAAATTGTCTATGAAAAATCTGCATTTTGAAAGGATAAAATTGTAGTATGCAACATATCTGAAACTAACCATTGGACTGAAAGCTGCAAATTGAGATATATTTGAGGGGTATACCTAATATATATGGTGATAGAAAACTTTTTTAATACAATCCTTCTCTTTTTAAAATTTTGACTCATTTCTTTCAAAGCTTTCACTTTCTTTTTATTTGTTACTGTGTTTTATGAAATTTGCTAATCAACACCTTTCAATTAATGGTGTATCATACATGGATATTTTTTGACTTATGAGAAATGACCATTTGCTTTAGGGGATAAAGGGTTAAGATGTTTTACTTGCTATTACAATTATTTTGTCCTCTACAAAATAAATCACTCGTAAACTTCACTATTCCAACAGTTTTCCAGACAATTTGCCTGACCATGCAACAAGTTCACAAGTGATAACAGAGAGGTAAGTACATAGTATTACATACATACACTTACACAGTTTACTTTAGTTTTTTTTCTTAAAAATTACAAGACGTATTCCCCCGGATTGGGGTTGTAAAAAATAATCTTTAGTGGCAAATCACTCTGGGTAAGCTACATATGATCTCCATGAGGATTTTGGTTCGAAGAAATGTACAGTACCTTTATGGTTAGGAGGGGTCGTAAGGGGGGTCCGAAAACCACAAAACCGCACAGAAATACACCAAAAAACCACAAACCGCATCAGATTTTTCCTGAATACTGAAACCGCATGTACATGTAGGCCACAATATGAACTGAAAGCTGACGTCAGCAAGACTTGTGATATATTTTGATAACATTGTGCGCTAATATTAAGCATACCATCATAACGCCAATGGTATATTGTACTACACTATTATACTCTATTTACTACTAAGCAAATGCCAAGTATGTGGGTCATGCCGAGTATTGATATCTCCCTTGACTTTGAAAAACTCTGTCACTGATCCTCAGTGGATCCTGTATGTCTTGCATTGGGTGACTGATTATTATATTGTTAAAACGTACCTAGCTCTTCCGTATCGAGTTCTTGCAGCTTAGTTGCCATTGTCGCGCATTGAATCAAAGCAACGAGAACACGAGGCTGTACGGCTGTACGAGCTAACATCCGGCATGGAATTTCACGAAGTCTATGCATCATTGGCCAAAACAGTTAATCACAAAGTATTAACTGGAAAAGGCCGTAATTGCAAACCACAGAGTTAAATTGTAAGCTGATACATGTATAATGAACCCTGATGCATTGTAATTTACAAAACACTTCACTTGCAAAACAACCGGACGCCAACCGTTCTAAAGAGTGTTATCACCGCAGACACTTGTTTCACCGAAAAACCACAACTTAAAGGTTGTAATAGCCTGCGTAGCAAGCGTTCCCAAGCGAGCGAAGAGC
Source organism: Blastomussa wellsi (assembly GCA_947652115.1). NCBI lineage: Eukaryota > Metazoa > Cnidaria > Anthozoa > Scleractinia > Plerogyridae > Blastomussa > Blastomussa wellsi. Next base: position 26,215,602 of record OX393563.1, on the reverse strand, counting down.
TGTTATGATCTGTTATTGTATAAATTGGGGTGAGGGGACAAGGGAACGCTTACCCGCAAACCCCATGATTTTGAAAAACGCCCACTGATCTTTCACGCTTGAGTTCATTCATAGGTTGACAGCTTGTCAAGAATTAACCAATAACATTTTGCCTGATCTGAAATTATATTTCCTTCACTTGTCACGTGAATCAGCTTGTCAAACCGGCGAAACTGTTGTGATATTTGGCGGTATAATTTCAAAGTAAAATTTGGAACTGAATCTCAACAAGGGGCGCCCGGTTTTCTCCTCAGAAAATCTTTCCAAGCCATCGAAATAAAAATATGCATACAAAGAAAACCTTGCTGCTACTTGGAGACCAGTTGGAGTCGAAGTTGTGGAAAACAACGAGCTATTTTCAGAGTGTGTTTGCAATCCTTACGCTCGGAAAATTTTAATTTATGGACTCTGTACGAACAGTCAACACATACAGAGTTCGATAGATAGCGAGAGTGCTGCTTGCAAAATCCCACCAAAACAGAGCATTAACGTTTCAAGCCGCTGCTCGGGAAGGCACCGAGTAGCAGTAAATTCTCCCGTCTCACAAAACGCTTCTCGGAAGTCTTTATAATTCGCAGCCACAGTATGGTGGCCGACTGTTCTCACAGAAAAATTGGGCCCAATTCTTAAATGTCCGAAGAAAAAGCGAAGAAAAAAACACTGTTGAATAAATTTGTTTTTTCTGAAAAATAAAATGTATAAAAAAAATAAAAGGGATATACTACAAATGTTTTAAAATAAATTTAATTTTGGTTTAAAAAGTATATGTACAGTATATTTACAAAAAACAGTAAATAAAAAAAAACACAAAGAATAAAATCAGAGTTTTTAATTTCAAAAATGCTGTGAGAACGACTGGCCATGAGAAGGCCGGTCGTTCACATACAAAATTGTGATCAGCGGTCTTCTAATCAAAGATGGCAGAAAGGTCTAGAATGTCACATTGACGAATAAAGGAGATAGAAACCTAAACACCGAGCTCGAGAGAAAAAAGCTTGTCCGAGTTGATGCAAGAAACAACCTTGGCGACAGACAGCGTCTCTCTAAGACAAACTAATAGCCTTCAAGAAGTAAAGCTAAAGCAGCATTTGGTTTAGTCGGACAAAGATAATTATCGTATCCGTGATAAGACGCAACAATAACTTGCAATAGTTTAATGAAACAGCCAGACCCAGCTCCACAATGTAGAATGCAAGTAAGATAAATCTCATGGTAAATCTCACACTTTGTCTTTCTAAAGCAAATTTAGAGAGCTAAAAGAAAGTCTTGCATTAGATATGATCCAAAATAAACTACATGTAACAGCAAGTGATAAATTATAGAGGTGTCAGACTCTACACGAAAGCGTCAGATAACAATGGAAATCATGCAGCCCTATGACCTCTTAACATTTGCTGTACAACGCTAAAACGGATCTATTCTTATTCATAGTCCTCCTCATAACACAGAATTATTGCCCTTAAGAAACAAGTGCGAAGCAAGAAAACGGTCGAAAGATCGAAATCGAAAAGGGAACGACAAATCAGTACAAATGTCACGGCATGTAGGAGTCGTGCAGGCTTGTCAACATTTTTACACTTTCCACTTCTTCGATCGATATCACCGAAAACTCCTAGCCTTCTGCTCAAAGTTCCTAAACTCCAAGCATATTCAGGAAAATCCCGACAAACATATGAAGTCCAGAATCTTCTTTCGCCAGAGATTTTTCACAACATAGCGCAGTTATTCTGACTTAAATCTGTTCATAGTCCTCCCAGTTACTGCTTCCGCTTAGAAGACCACTGATCATGGATATAGCGGGCTATGAGAACATTCGGCCGTCATCAAACATTTTGTTTTCAATTACAATTTTGTATGAGAACGACCGGCCGTCTCATGGCCGGTCGTTCTCACAGCATTTTTGAAATTCAAAACTCTGATTTTATTCTTTGTTTTTTTTTTTATTTACTGCTTTTTTGTAAATATACTCTAGTTTATTTTTGTTTTTTGTTTTTTTCATTTCCGAAACATGTTTCTTCATTTTTTCCCTTTTTTTAAACCAAAGTTAAATTTATTTTAAAACATTTGTAGTATATCCCTTTTATTTTTTTATATAATTATATATTTTTTTATTTTTCAGAAAAAATTTATTCAACAAAAAGTTTTTTTTTCTTCGCTTTTACTTCGGATATTTAAGAATTTGGCCCAATTTTTCTGTGAGAACAGTCGGCCACCATACCACAGTAGGCACAGAAAGATTCTGTTAATTCGAAGTTGAACACAGGCATGGACTATTTACCAACTGATGGGACACTTCAAGTCAAAGAAGTAATCATTTATTCTACCGATAAAGCGACAGCAAGAATTCCTCACGGGGAGGAAAGTAACAAGAATTGGCAAGCAGCCACAAATATCCTACTTGAACACAAAGAACTTTATAAACATGGCCAGCTTTACTAGATCTGAAAATTTTCTGCTATGATTAAGGTTATACAAAACACTTCGTCAAAATCGCTGCACTAGTTGCAGGGAAATCCATTAACATTTTGAAAATACAATTTTAGAAAGTGACGAATGAGCTTATCTCAGCCTAGTCCAGGTTTCCACTGAATGATGTTCGTCTACTATAAACAACGAATTGATAAAACGCTAATCCATGGTGGCTTCAGTTGACACTGGTGTATTTCAACAAAGCAGTCCATCATCTCCATTAAATTCGCCTCTACTACTTGATCACTTATTATGCTTTGTAGTGGAGAAAAATTAATAACAATGATACTCTCGGTTAGCAAGGTACATGTATATTCAAATAGAGTGGTCTACGAGGTCCAAGTTTCTGTTAGGTCAAACACACTGCTACAGGCAAACAGGGAATTTATTCATTTTTCCTTTTTCAACAGCTTCTGCAACTTATGCATGGAAACATTGATCTCAAAACGGATCATTGGAAGATACATTATCTGCTCCAAGCCAATATGTGCGCTGTAAGTACAGTTTTCCTGCTAGCAAAATATATTTAACCTGTATTAGCAAAACAGTATTATGTTTGTTAGGTAAATGCTTCAATAATGCTTAACCGATGCACTGGATAAATCACTATCTATAGTAGATAAAACTATGCTGTATACTGGTTAGCAATTTACCCAGTGGATAGTGTTATCCAACCAGCACCAGGAGTTTAAGTAGGAAAAAGAAAATTGTACATACTTGAGTATGACAAAACATTGACGCAGAAGGGTTAAGGGTGGGAAGGTAATGAACTTGCAACAGACTATCATTCCATCCTATGGGAGTACCCCAGGGTACACCTGCGGGTACACCTGCGGCAATAGACAGCCAAGTGGCCTTGTGGTTAGACATGTACTGTACACGTATGATACTGTACACGTATGATACTGATACTGATGCCTTCAATTTTGGTCTAAGCAGAACTTGTATTTACATTGTGTATTTGATATACTATTTCTTTGATTGTGATCTGGCAGAAAAGAGCAATTATTCATTTTCCCTTTTTCAACAGCTTCTGTGACTTAAGCTTGGGAAAAATTCAAAACAGATCACTGGAAAAGACATTCTATGCCCCACGTAAGTTCAATTTTTGTGCTAGCAAAATGTGTTTAACGTTATTTGCATAAGAGATAACTTACTATTGGCAAGATTGATTAGCTAATCAGCTACCAGCTACTATCATGATGAATTGACAAAAATACCACTGAAGGCTTACGTTAAGACAGTTAGACTGATCTGAACTATATACGGTAATATATTTCTATCGAAGCAGTAAAGAGGGACCAAAAAAGCTGAGCTTCAGAACAGGTAACAAAAAGATGGGTTAACATTTGTCTTTCTCCACAGAGGTGGCATTTATCATGTTCTTTGATTGAATCTCTAAAAAGTGTCGAATTTGTGGGTAGAATGTGATGAATTATTTTAAATTGGAAAATTGCGTGTCTAGTGTCTTTGGTAACCTTTACCCTTTCGCCCATGAATTTTCTCAAAATTGCGGGTTTTTTTACCGTTAAATCACTTTTTTGGCTCTAATGATGCTAGATTGGCCTTAAATTTGATGTAAAAGCGATTTCTTACCCGGGAGGTAGATTTTCCGGAAGATTAGGTACAAAAAGGTACAATATTTGACTTTGGCGCATGCGTATAAGCCAAAATTTGGACTTTTTTTTGCTAGCCCGTTCCGATTTTTCTTTCTTGCCCTTTTTCTTTCCTTTCTCTCTGCCCTTTTATTCTCGCTATCTTTTGCTCTTCCTATCCTTTCTGTCAGCCATAAAAAGTTCGATATTAATTATGGTAAAAGCCTGGAAATGGGACCTTGGTCAATGTCAGGTGTAATGGGCCATTTTACCACCAATTTTGCGCCAAAAAGTGGTAAGGTTTTTTTCAATTACCTCTGCCAGAATGCAGTCGATATCCAAAGCCGACAGTCTTGCAGATAGGTCTATCCTAGCTCTATTAAGTGCTTATCTAGAACGTCTGGTGACGTCCAAATTGATCATGTCACAAGTGATAGAACGGCTGCTCCTCCAAATGTCGTCCAGAAAAAAACATTGGGCATGAAAGGGTTAAACGGAAGGTTATAAATGAGTTGTATTGTGTGTTCTTTTAGACTTGAATCTTCCATCCTTCGTTCAGATGTAGGCGTAATGAAGTTGCTCTTAACAAAGAATTTAGTTGCTGATTTACAAGAGAGTTTATCTAAAGATATCTTATCCTTCTCAGAACGTTTTTTCCAAAGGTTCAGCAACATTTTCCTTTGAGAGTATTGATCCATTTTGGAGGGACTGCATGACATAGACCGTAGTAGTTTAAGAAGTTTGTTTTAATTGTGAACTTGCTGTAGAATTCTTCAAAAGTTAGGAGTCTGTTGCCTTGAAAAAAGTCTTCAATTTTAGTTAATCCAGCATCGTGCCATTTTTTTTATAATAAATGGAATATCCTTCTATCTTAATGTGATTGTTGTTCCAAACAATTCCTTTTAATTAATAGCTTTTTTGCCAGGTACACAGAGCTTCTTTGCAGAAATCAATCGGTATATCAACTTTAAGTAGCTTTAAGTCAAGATAACATTGCAGAAGAAACAGACCACTGACTGGTTGTAGATCTATAAGAAAGAGGGATATCACTCCAACTTGCCCTTCCATTGCTGTCACTTAATGTTCTTACCCAAACAACTTTAAGTGCTTCATTGGTTATTTGAAAATCTGGCATGTCTAGCCCTCCCTGGTTGCTTGAAGATATGAAAGTGTTCAATTTGATATCTCTTGTGAGATATCGAGCTGAACACTTGAAGAGAAATTTCATATTTCCAAGCAACCATGAATTAGTCAATCTATATTTATCCAATTTATGTTGTAAAGCCTGTTTTCTCTTGAAATATCTTTGCAAAATTAGTGAGCTCTGATCAATTAAGGGTAACAGAGAGTCTTACTTATGGCAGAAGATTTCCTTGACTTGTGATTACCCAGAGTTAAATAAAAGAGCATAAAGAATGCTTTGTTTCTCAATTTCAGCCATCAGCTACAATGTCTTTCTTGGTGATTTCAAAAGAATTATTTAGGTTTGTCCTTTAACTTGCCCTACGGCCATCATACTTCTATAATCATTTTTTTTTTATTTGAAAGAAAAAGTTGTTTCGGTCTGTCGGAAAAACGAAACCCCACGATTTATTCAAGTTAAAAATCAAGAAAAAAGTAGCCCTTTTGAAAGGGGTACCATTTTCCTATCAAAAGTACACTAGTCTATATGGAAGGGATACCTTTTCTGCCAAGAATGGCATATGATAGTGTAAGGGTTTGGGCCTTGGAACAGCTTGTCAAATGAATGTTATTTTTATTCAATGACGAATTACAAAGTACTTTTAGTGCAATACTTTTTTAAGTCATTGCCTTCCAAGCAGCCTTTCCTCGTAATCAAATATCTTCTAGAAATAGGCAGTTACAGCTTTAGTGTATGTTCCACAACCTTCACATGTATCCATTTAACCCCAACAAACAAACACAAAAGTGATCGATCTGAATGTAGAAACTATCGTGGGATCTCCCTGTTGGCAACAGCCGTTAAGATGCTAGCACATACTGTATCTTGAACAACCATCTCAAAGCTCTGTCAGAGAGGATCCTTCCCGAGTGGCAGGCCGGCTTCAGACCATCGTGAAGCACCACTGATATGTTCTCCACCCCTCTTCCAACTGCAAGAAAAACGCCGTCACCAACACCGACCACTCTACATGGCCTTCATCGTGAGCTCCTCTGGGACATACTGACCAGATACGGATGCCCAGACAACTTCATTCAAATCCTCCAACTACTTCACGATGACTTGCTGTCTAGAGTCCAGACCAACAGGGACAGCTCTGAGCATTTCACAGTTACATCTGGAGTAATATAAGGCTGTTTAGTGGCACCCATCTTTTCACCATCATCGTTGCGATGATCTGGAGTTAATCTGCGATGACCTTCCACCTGGCATCAAGATTTCCTACCATATGGACAGCAAACTCTTCAACCTCAAAAGTAAGACCAGGACAACCGTGTGCAGCATTTTGGACCTCCAATATGCTGAAGATAACACAACACCACTGGAGAACATAAACCACTTCTATTACCTCGGAAGACATCTGTCAGCAAATGTCGACTTTCAGGTTGAAATCTAACATCGTCTGAAGTTCGCTGGGGAATGCTTTCAGCAAACTCCGAATATGAGTATCCGAGGACCATGATATTCTCACAGAAACATCAAGATCTCCTACTACATATATGGATGGCAAACTCTTCAACCTCAAAAGAAAGACCAAGACAACCAACCGTGTGCAGCTTCTTGGAGCTCAAATATGCTGATGATAAGACTGTATTAAGTAGCACTCAATGAAGACTATCTGCAGCATATCTTGACTGCCTTCCATCAGGCATGCACGAGGCTTGGACTGAACATCAACATCAAGAAAACCCAGGTCCTCTATCAAACACCTCCCCACACTTGTAACAGGCGCAACACCATTGGAGAACGTAAACAACTTCTGTCAGCAAATGTTGACATTCAGGTTGAAATCCAATATCTCCTGAAGTTCGCTGGTAATGCTTTTAGCAAACTCCAAATACGAGTTTCTGAGGACCGTGATATTCTAACAGAAACAAAGGCCCTGATGTACAAGACAGTCATTATCTCAACGCTCCTCTATGGATCTGAGACCTGTACCCCTTATCGTCACAATCTAAAATCTCTCGAGAAGTTCAATCAACGCTGTCTCCGAAAGGTCCTCCACATCAGTTGGGAAGACAGAAGAACGAGAAGCATCAAACAACTAGCATCAAAGTCAACATCATCAAGAATCAACCCAGGTGGAGCGGCTATGTAGGACAAATGCCTGACCAACATCTTGCTAAGCAGATCTTCTACTCGGAACTGGTTTGAGAGGGGGGCAGTAGAAGTGTTTCAAAGATGTGCTGAAAGCGAACCTTAAGATGTGCAGCATCGACATCAGTTGTTGGGAGGAGAAAGCACGGGACAGGCCTCTCTTGAGAAACACTTTGAAGTGAGAAGATGTCAAGAGCTGGAGAAGAAATGAAGGAGTAGGAAAGAGCACCAATAACAACCACTGCCTGCTTTCCCGCCTGGTACCAGTTGCCCACAATGTGACCAATATTTCAAGCAAAAAATTAATTGGACTCGTAAGTCACCTGTGGACACACCGAAGACCATCACCCTTGACCTACATGATCATTCCTTTTGTCACCTTTCATTTCATTTCAAGTTACTTTAAAGACTCTCTTTCTGCCAGGATGCACTGCGCGCGTTTGTTTTTGTGATGAAGAAAATGCGTTTGAAAATTGAACAGATTTGGGCATTTAGCGTCCTAAAATAAAATCTACCAGTACAAAATGGCATAAAATGTTTTCTTTTCATACCATCTACATATAGCTAAGAAATACAGATAAACCGTATTTTAAATTATGACCGCGTTGTGTTGGGGTCACAATCAACTGCAAGCTCCTGCCGTGCATGCAACGATGTGTCATGCAACAATTTGAAAACAACTCGGTAAGATAAATTTGCCCTTATTGGCTTTCTCAATCAGATATGCAGAATACAAAGCACTTACTACGGTTAAAATTCTGTACAGGCAAAGATGTACAAGCAATGAATCCTTATTTTTCTGTTGGCGATTTCCTTACCAGAGTTTAGAATCCCCTACAGAGTTTTATCCGGTCATGTACGAATGCTCAAATGTTTTCAGCTCGTTCCTTTTTGAAATGGAAGGTGTCCTTTACCAGGAATCAATCGTAGAAGAGAAAGCAAATATAATCGCAATAAAGTTCAAGCAATCACACCAAAGTTAACTTGACACTGGAAGAATGTAAATGTAATGCGATAGCCTATTTTCATCTGTTCTGAAAGCAACAAATTAATGCGAAGGAAAATCAGTGTCACTTACTAGAGCAAACCAGAACATTTATTCGGGTGCATCTTCTTTGTTCCTCCACCGATCCTGGACAGATTTTCTGAAGTATTTCTTGAAAAGAGCCTTTCTCCTTTCCACAGAATTCTTTGCTGTCGCCATGGACAAAGTCACATCGGGAAACGGCAGTTGTTTAGCTTCTCAAATACATGCCAGATGAACAATTTATGGCCAAATAATCTCCTCAATGTTAAGAACAATATCAAATCTTTTCATTAAAGCAATAGGGGCCAAAAAATCCAGATAGATGACTTGGTTTCTAAAGCATTGAAGAGCGAAATGATCTTCAACACAACCAATGGAGGTTTCCTATTGTACAAAACCTCAGCCGTGGAGCGCAAAGCATCCTGGTGGATAGAGTCTTTAAATGTCACTTTTCCTTAATATTTATTTAATATGTGGGCTACTAAATGCAAAACAGCACATGCTGGATCGGACAAGAGTATAGGTTAGCAAGCGATATCCAAAGGCAGTCAGTTCAACAAGCTTAGGGGAAGTCACTGCGCAGACTTCACCAAAAGACGTAGGAGTGACCCTTGTTTAATAGATTGCAAATAAAATGACCAACCCTGTCGCCAAAGGGAGGGAGGGAGGGAAAAATTTTTTACGATACTTTACAATTCAAAGGCGACAGACCACAATCTCAATGTTGGCTCCTGTAAAAAATATCTAATTGCCATAACCGTTCATCAGTAGGATGCCTAAAATGCTTGTAATTCCACAATTGGTTTTGGCTCCATTAAATCCTATACCAATTGCAGAACATTTCAGGTGGAGCCACCCACGATGTGAGCACAGTTACTGACAAGAAAAAGTAATAAGGAAAACAACGAAAAATAAATTAAACCGTTAAATTGCGAACTAAGCATACACGTCAACTAAATAAACCAAACATGCGCACCACATACGAAAATATGTGCACACGCCTTCAAATCCAAATGAAGGACCCGGAAGCAGTGCGTATAAATTAATTAGAGTTACAAAGACGACGTAACAATTACAAACAAGCAAAGGATACGTTGTTTGTTCTCAATCACAAACCACTGATCTCAATTCCCTAAGTGTAATGTCATATTTAACGCGAATGATTTCACCGTGGCGCTTGAAGAATTTATTAAACGATTTGAGAAGCATAGCAGTGTTGAAGCCTTGGTGATGAAGACGTGAAGAAAGACTATGAAGCCTGTCTATAAAGTCCAATTTGGATGAGCAAATTCTAGCATATCGCACCAATTGATATATGTAAACACCATAGGCCGGATTGGCTGGGATGTTGCTGTCCATATGAGGAAAGTTTACAATCCAGAATGAGAAGTCATCTCTCTTGTCGTAGACACTTATATGACAAGGTGTGTTGTCGTCTGAATGATCTTAATGTCAAGATAACACCCTTCATTTGAAGCCACGGTAGTGTTTTTCAGTTCCAGTTCTGTCGGGTAAATTTCGTGGATACAATTTCCAAAATTCGCATTGTTGACGCTGAATAAATCGTCGATATAGCGAAAGGTATTGCTGAATGTTGCGGCCTTTGTCATGTCTTGTTTCATAGTTTTTAGCATGAAGTCGTACTCGAAAGTGTGGAGAAAGAGATCAGCCAATAAAGGCGCACTGTTAGTGCCCATCGGTATACCAATAACTTGCCGAAAAAACGGACGTAGATGTTGTTGATAAGAAAGTCAATAGCACAGCAAAGGTCTCTACAAGAAAAGTAACTGTATTTTGACGACTTCTTATTGGTTGCAATGAATTGGTTGCTAAAAACTCTTTCCAGTAGATCGTGCAGTTGAAGTTTAAGTTTGGCGTGCGGTAGGCTTGTATATAGAGTTGAAAAGTCCCAAGTGCTTAACTTGTTTAACGAAAGTTGTTTGTCTTGCAAAGTGCGAAGTACATCCAGTGAGTTGTTGATGATCCACATGCTGTTAATACCTGTTCTTTGTAGAATAGTTTTACAATAAGCATGACAATGATTTTTAACTAGTTTGAGGCAACTAGTAATTAATTTATATAAAAATAACGACACATTTGAAACTACGTTTGCAAGACATGTTTCGGTCGTTCAACGACCATCTTCAGTTGAAAGTAGAATTAATTTGAAGTTACATTTGAACTTATAATATAATGCTAAACAAAGATAACTAACAAGTGTGAAATAAATTGGGAACCTAACAAAATAGCCAAAAGTAACAAAAGAATGTACAATAGTAACATGCTGATTAGAACGAGAGAGTTAAATTAACATGGTATAATTGCTTGTTTAGATGTAATATATCAAACACGAGAGACAGTGTTTCATCGGGATATCCAAACACCGAGAAGAGAGTTGAAAATACGACGCACAGCGGAGTATTTTTAATGAACTTCGAGGTGTTTGGATAGCCGATGAAACACTGTCTCGAGTGTTTGATATATCTTCTCAATCGAAACAAAAACCAAGGAGTAAACGGAGAAATAAAATCGTCAAAATCTATGCTAATTAAGATCGGGTATCAAAACCTCCTTCACGGTTATGATTGTCTTTGTTTTAACTCGATGAATTATTAATGAGTTTGAGAAAGTTTAGTAGTGGTACAAGAACTTGATCCTGCAATAAATCATGCTTTGTATGGTGTTTTGTGAAGCTTAGGTATCCAATACATTTGAGGCAAATTTTTCTCCTTCTGATGTAATGTGATGTTGAATAAGTCGTCTAAAGTGGTTGTGTGGTTCCGTATAACTTCATCAGCTGTGACGTCTTGAGCTTCATATGTAGAGTTGATGGTACAACAAGTACTAACTGCGCTGTACAACAGAACACTGAAGTGAACTCTGAACAGTTTGTTTGAGCTTTTATAGCTAGACAAACGTCTACAAAATACCCAGTAGAAAGAGCTGTACTACGGACCAGCTTATCATTACACTTGTTAAAACATCACAATGCATAGTGCTTCAATATTTTACACCAATGCCATGAATCGTTATAATATGCTAAAGACAACAAAGTCATAATGTTTAAACCCAATATACAAAGAGTCTCAGAGTTTGACGACATTTGGCACTTGACTGCAAAATAATTTTATTGAGAGCTGTGTTGCCATGAAAGACCCAAAGATACCGGCGTCATGTTCCATTGACTATATTTTGCTGGCGTGACAGTAAACATAATGTCATTTAAAAGATCAAAACATTGGTCGATGTAAGTGTTTATATTTTTTTTTAAGTTCTGCAATTGAGGTGCATCTGGATTTAATGGCAGATTTTTCTGAATGTTTGACATGGTTTTTTAAATGTAAGGAGATGTAAGAGGATCTGACAACTTTGAGATGTCATGCAGTATAGAATTTAGTATTTAGATTTCTTAAAGTGAGAAGTGTAGTCCAATTTAATAACCTATGGCAAATTAAAAATAGAATAATAAATGGAGCACAGAGATGTGAAATTGTTGTTTAACAAATGAGATATACTGAGTTGAACACGAGACAACAACAACAACAACTTTATTAATTAATACCGAAGTAATACAAAATGTTTGAGCCCGTGAGTAGCTTGATAGCTATTCGAGGCGGGCTCAAGGGAAGAAAAGAAAACAGCGAAAAAATACATAAATTATAAATAAAGTTTTAGAAGATTTTCTGAAGATTTGTGACCATTTTTCAGATTTCTGAAGATTTTCAAACTGTCTGAAGTCTGAAGGTCGTTTCAGAACATTTTTTCCATTGTTGCCTTTGCGTTTTTGCCTAGAGGAATATGCAAAGATGTTTTGGCTTCGCATTAACAAATTTAAGGTTATTTCCCACCTTTGCGGGTGTCCTTCAGGAAAAATTGATACGTGTGCTAGTTTCAATAAAATCCTTACAAACTATACATCAGAAGAAAGCTTAATAAAATTAATGGTGTTTACAATAAAATGTAGTTAAGAGATTTTTCCCTTTAGTCCATGTAAGTGGCAGGAGCTGGTAAGACGTGAAACAATCAAGGTTTCTATTGAATTTATCGGGTATCGGATGCCACAGCTGAGCAAAATGCCTGCACAGTGTTATTCACAAGGCATCAGTCAACAAAAGGGTCAGGAAATTCTGATATGTAAAATATTTTTCCCATGGCATCCATTTATGCAACTCATCTCGCTTAATTTAATTTCTCATGGTCAAAATGGCAAGCAGCACGACTCGGGCGTGTACGATGTGGCCCCAAATATCAATATGCCAGAGTCCAGAGAGTTCCACCTGGTTAACATTTTAAAAGGCTGCCATAAATTGACATCTTTGCCATGTTGTGGTCAATTGACAGCTGTAAAAAGAAGGTATCCATTGACCAGTAATATATAGATTTAGCCAAGCCTAAAAGCGGAGCTACGTATTTTTGCTGGTTCTTAATAATTTCTCTGAAATAAATTCTCCAATTGCAGAATTTCCGCTAAGAATGACCATAAAAAGTTAAAAAATGCTGCCAGAAGAAAAAAACGGACTTGAACCCGCGATCAATGAATAGAACCAATGCCTGGTCAGCGGTCAATTTAAAAAAAATCGCGTTACCTTGATGAGTTCTAACCTGAGCCCACGATCTGGTCATGTGATACTGGTCAGCGGATACCTCGATTTGACAGCTGCCAATTGACCATAACATGGCTGACTAGGTGTTGACAAGACATGGCTATTTATAGCTGTCATGTTGCGCGACTCCGTCATCGTCGTAATAGTCGCCATCGTTGTGCATACGTGCCCACGAGCAATACCAGTAGCCATGATAACCATGAGAAAATCAACTCATGGGTTTCCTTTTCTTTCCCATATGAGTATGGGACTCCCCTTTGCGGCCCTTTGGGCCGCTGGAGCTCCGCTATGACATTACCAGATCGGAGGCTCACATTTAGAACTCATCGAGGTCATTTTTTTTTAATTTGATCGCTGACCAGGTATTATTTTTCATTGATCACGGTCTGAGGTCCGATTTTTTTGGCTACTGACAGGATTTTTTAATTTTTTCATGGTCATTCTCAGTTGAAATTCTGCAATTGGAGCTGACGTTTTTAATTCTTATTTATTTCAGCTGTGGAATCTTTTTTAAGTAGTTGCACGTGCTTGAACTTTGAATGAATGCAATTTCAGCACCCAATTTCAGAAATTATTAAGAACCAGCAAAAATTCGGAGCTCCACTTTTAGGCTTGGCTAAAGCTATATATTATTGGAGACTCCATTTATTGAGCTTTCTTTTGATGTGTAGTTTGTTAAGATTTCATTGAAACTAGCGTGCATTCGAATTTTGCCCAAGGGACAGCCATAGAGGTGGGAAGTAACCTTAAATACAGTAAAAGGGTCAAGCATACATGATACCAAAAATAAAATCATCAATAACATCAGCAAGGTTATCATAGTTTTACACAAGCTCAATCACAGTTTCTGAGGGATGGAAATCCCTGTAATAATAATGCTGTTTAAAAAGTGAAGTGAGATAAAATGGAATTTAAGTTCGCGTGTGCACCAATTCATATCTAGACTTTGGTTTACTATTTTCTTTTTCTTGAACATTTGGTTGAAGTTTATTAAGTGGTTTTTATCAGCTTTTCCCAAGAATACTAAAATTTGAACTTTTGATAATTATTTCAAAAAATATTCTTTCTCATTCAAATTTGGGTGTTGATTAAAGTGCTCCAACCCACAAAGTATTTTTTGCTGAAATAAACCTTTGCATCAGTTTCAAACGTATATTTGCACCTTTTGTTTCTCCTTTTTACTAACTTTTGACTACCTATTTACAGCATTCAAAAGTTACGGAAAACTGAGCATCATCTGTTCCACAACCAAATCAGAAGGGGCCTGGTTCTATTACCAAATTGACGTGACAAACTGATTTACATGTATGTTTACAAAGTCTTGAGGCAATGCGAATCAGTTTGTGATATCAATTTGGGAATAGACCCATGCCCCTTCTGACTTTGTTGAAGTTTGATGCAGTTTATCGTAACTTTTGAATGCTATAAACAGTCATAATTAGGTAAAAAGTAGAAATGAAAGGTGCAATGCATTTCAAACTGATGCAAAGGGTTATTTCAGCCAAAACTATTTTTGGGGTTAGATGCACTTTAAGCACTCTGTTTAGGACATAAATTATTTTTTAAATTTGTGATATCTCTGATGAAATGTTTCTGCTAAAAATGGATCTAGTATTTTCAAACCTGTCAATGTTTTAGAAGTGATAGCTTAATTAAGGTTGCTCAGAATAGTTTCCAACATATTCCAGCTGTTATACTTTGATGGATCAGTGCTACTGCTCTTTATCAGTTGATGTGAGAATAATAAAATCGAAAAGTTATGATTGTTTTCGTGACATTTCTGGTTACCATAGCAACAGTATAACTGGTTACAAACACCCTTAAGTTTTGCTTTAAGTGCTTGTAACTCAAAAACGAGATCAGTGAACTCCCTTGTTTATTACTGAATTGTGATCAACCAAAGAGCGGTTTCGGAGGCACCATAAATTTTCAAACAGTTTAGGTGGCTCTGAAACCATTCCTGGAAATTTTGTTAACTTTAAAAAAGTTGTATCCTGACGAGCTAATCAGTATTTAACAATAAAAAATGGAGATCAACAAGCTAGATTTTAAGTTGTAAGTTATAAAATTAAGGGTGTTTCAAACCTGTTTTTTGTTTCTATGTAATTAGTAATGCCAAGAAAAAAATCACAACTTGTTCGCCAATTATTGCGTATTTGTTTCGCACCACTAGAATTGTCGTAATTCTGTGTACAGTTTTTTATGGTACCCCAAAGAAGGCCAAAAGGCCGTTGCGCAGTAAATACTACAATTTTCCCAAGGCTTCTCTATAAAGTAGTTTATGCTGTTCAAGCAAGCAGAAAAGTTTTTCAACTTTGATGAAAACAACTCATTTTTTGGGTGTCGATTGATTCTTTAACTGCTGCCGCTAGATTGTTTCACAGAAGTTAATTGAATTGTAGCAAGCTATTTACCTCACTATATTTTGAGTTGTTTTCTTTCTTTGCATGGAAGAAAATTACCCTTTCAATGTTGGAAACTACAGAACATTAGTCTACTAAGGAAGAAAAACACCAAAGAGGTGATACAGAAAACAAGGATGGAGAAGATTGATGGGGATTACAAATGACAAACAAATTTAGGCTAAATTTTCAGGATGTACAAACCATAACATAGCTATAGATTCGTTAACGGGGCTCTGTCTTGTCCTGGGAAATTGTGCAACAGTTTGGAATTTTCAAATCGAGCTGTGGTACACCGAAATGATAGTTTTTTTAAAATGGACTTTAGTTACCAAGAGTGAAGTTAGTCTAATCAAGCCTCAAATCAAAAACCTTGAAATAATTGTTTACAAAGGTAGAAAAACACCAAAGAAGTACACTGAGAAGAAACAAGGATGGCTTTTATAGAAAAGGATTGAAATTGATATACTTGAAAAATGTGAAAAAGATGTGCGGTGATTCTCAAAAATTGTTATTGACACTGATTGTGTTGTATTCAATGTACAAAAGTAAGGAAACAAAAGTCCATATGGAAAGGATTTACAATTATTCCATGTGAAATTGTTATGTAACATTTCTCAGAGTGAATGTTAAAGGAACGTAAGGCATTCAGTAAGAAAATCTGCAGTTTTATCGAATTGATGTAGCAATAAGAATAACAAGCATGAATATTAGGGATGTCTTGATGCACTGTCAAATTCTCATAACTTACATTAACGAAAATGCATTGTAACTAGTTTTGAGACTTTCTATTTTAATCTTGGAACAGAAGGGTCGCTTTGATAAATAAATAGAACCAAAATGAAAAGTAGGTACGCCATGCATAGACGTGTTTATAACAAGTTTTACTCAGGCTGTAGAAGATTAAGAAAGTAATATTGAATCATAGAGGGGATAAGTTTCTAAAGAAACTGTGGTGCTGCGTCGGTGGGAAGTATAACAATATAATTTGGTTTTATCAACTGGGTTGATAATGTCAATTGGCCACCGTAAAGAGTCCGATTCGCTCCGACGAAGGGCTAACGCTCGAAACGTCAGCTCTTGAATCTCTTTACGGTGGCCAATTGACATTATCAACCCAGTTGATAAAACCAAATTATATTAATATTGAATCATAATTGAAGCTTTTCGGACTGCTTGTGCGTTAAGGTAGCTCATCTCAGTTTTTCGGAACTACACCAACCCGGCTTTAATAGGCTACAGCTTTGCTGTCTTGCGTCGGTCGGGCAACTAGAAAATGAATAAGGTTTCCAAAAATGTACATTTCATTGGTATCGGTATTACCATAGCAACGAAATGATGACGTCATGGTTTCTGAAAATCAGCATTTTTCTCCAAATCCAGACCTAAACTTTTAAAACGAATCCACGTCCCTTCTAGTATACATTTAGATCTTCCACACTGCAAAGTTTTGAAAAATTATATGAGAGCGTTTTTGAAAAAAAGCTAGTTGAATATTTTGCTGTCAAAATTTAACATGTTCGCCTTAGTATCTGTTAGTTCGTGATTCCAGCGGCTTCCTGTAGATTGTAACAATGTCCTTTCCATGTTTTATACCTTTGGCATAGAACAACTTTCCTGAAAGTTTTTATCCAGTTTGCTTCACTAGATTTTTTTCTGCGAACTCAAAAGTAATGTCTTTAATATTCACATTTTTCTCATGCCTTTGATATGGGAGCATCTATTTAAAAACTAGTCGATAGAATTTTTTTTAAAATCTCTAGATCGAAAGTCTAGCTTGTTATGTGTCATCTCGAAAATTTCAAAGGCATTGAACCATTTTAAGAGCGCGAAATATTTATAAAAATATAGGGTACTTTTGCATTTGCTGCGGAAAGTTTCGTTATCCGATTACTTGTTGACAGCTAGTTTGTTTCAGAAGTATTATCTACATATTTGTGTGCTTTGGGATCAGCAAATTTGCCATGCTCGACTTGCCGCGTTTGATTACAGCCATGAGATGAGTCACCTTAAATTCTTACATTTTCTGCAAAGTTGTTATTTATAACACAGTCACACTACATGAATAGTTTTATTAATAGTCTAATGAATGATGCAAGTACAAACTTTGGAAAGTGTGGTCCAACCATTGACTTGAATGTTCCTTTTAATTTTAGGTGAAAAGACTACGCTAGAAGATTCAAGAAGTTCATTGATTAACATAAAAATCTTGGTTGTTGACTTATGATACACGTAATTTTAGACCTAACAGGGAAACTCATTTGAAAAGTCATTGGCAGGACAATCTTGTATATCTCAAATTAAAAAGAAGAAATGTGGATAAGTCTACATTTTAGTAGTATTAGAATGATACTTGCTTTTCTTTAGCTACTCTAATTTCGAGGTTAAATGAAGTATATGTATGCGTGTCTTTCGACCGGAAAGTTTTGCGCTTTTAAAAGGGGTCAAGGAAAAAAACCAAGTCTTTTGACGGGAAAATTGTCCTTGGAAAAAAATGTCTGTGCTTTTGAATGGTGTCTGGTTTTGAGTCAAAAATATACTAAGTCTTTTGGCGGGAAAAATCTTGCACTGTGCAATGGATTGGTCTCATCAAAAGTCCTTAGTATGGCTTTGATTTCAGGCTAGACTCTGTTCAAAATCGCAGAAGTTTTTTTCCGTTCCCTACATAGTCAAAATGTAGTAAAAGAGATAGCCTACATTTTGACTAGTTTCCAGGCCCCTTTTAAAAGCGCAATTTTTTATTTATGCACGCTTGATAATAAAAGAAAGAAACAAGAGCGATTGAAAGAGTATTTATCAAACCATTAAACAAATTTTACAAGTAATTGTTGTCATTAAGCAATTTCATTTTCAATGTCTAAACCAGAAATTACTACTCAATATACAATAAAATAATTTGTTTTACTCATTGTATATGGAGTCGTGATTTCCACACTTAGTAATTTCTGGTTTAGACTTTGAAAAATGAAATTAATATTTCTTTTAACTAATTTGCAAAGAGAGATTTAAAATAACAGAACTAAATTCGCTTTGAAAGCGTAAAACAGGAAAATTCTGTTTACAATTTTGCTCCTCATTATTTAAGACTAACGATTCTGACTTGAATTTGTAAGTTTAGGCGCAGTACTCAACATCTCATCTGAAATCGTAAACTATTCAATCAAAACATGCTTTCTTGCCGGGAGAAGTCTTGATTGTCTAATCTATCACTTTTTCCGTGACAGAAATAATTCGCTCTGAGTTTTGAGAATGACGTTGAGGAAGTACCGTAAATTGTACGAGTTTGATCAATAAAAGTTTTTCGTAACAGCCATTGACAAATTAATTGCCAGAAAACTCGTGACTTAAATATGTCGAGGCGAATTACATAGCATTTTGTCGATGGCTGTCGCAAAATATTTTAAAACTTTTATTGCTCAAACTCGTACAATTAACGGAACTTTTTCAACGTCATTACCATTACTTCAGAGCGAATTATTACTGTCCCAGGATAGAGTGATAGATTACACCTCTCCTCAAAAAAAATGTTTGCAGCTAGACTACGGTTATTCAAATTTGTTCACTGATTTTCTGAAAACTGATTATTCAAGTGTCATTGTGAAGTTAATATCTTCATTCTGACTTGTAACCGAGTCTGATTGGATATTCGGAAAGATTATTTCCGGTGGCTAAATCACCTCTAAAATTATTGTCCTGAGTTCTTAACAGTTAATTCTTGTCTTCTTTGTACTTGACTTTGATCTTCATCGCCCACTTAGCAAGAAGTCCAAGATACACTGAAAGGAAAAAGCAAACATGCGTGTAGAGTAAGAAGGATGTTTACAATAAGAAATGCAATCAGAAAATATCAGTTCTATTTAGTTTGAGAAACTGCAAGAAATTAGCTATCGGCAATTCAAACTTTACCATTACTACTACTACTTTCGTTCAACTTAAACAATATAATTTAATTATATTAAATATAATTATATTTTGAAAAACATGAAACAAACGTTATATGGTAATTATGATTGCCCGCCTTTTTCGTCTCCTGTGTATTAATGCGTCATCAATTTTGCATACCAATGAGTATTTTATGCATAATTTCGTTAAACAATAGCTCCGAACCTATATCTATTAAAAATTGGCCATGTTTTTCTCAACGCCACCGTGGCCTCGCGGTTTGACGCGCGCCCTCTGGCGTCGACGGCCTCTCTCTCTCGCCGTCGAGTTCTTTAAGTTGTTTCTTAACAACTTCCACAGCAAGGGGCTTGAGGCCCCATCGCCCTTTTTTTTCTTTCTTTTTCAGAATTTTGAAGAAGCAAAATCCTTTATTTTTTAGTAGCCAAGAGACGTATTTTTTTTGTAGCAAAAGAAAAAAAAAAGGAAATACATCTCTGGCTAATAAAATTTCACAGAAAAGAAAAACAAATTGGATATAGGCGGAACTCATGCAACCCGTCGTTGGACGTTGCAAAGAAAAGCTCAAAGATATCGACGACAAAAGGGGAATCCGTAACCGACAAAAGGATGATCACATCGCGAAGACACGGTGTCAGTAGAAAAAAAAAGTGGGGTTGAAAACTCTGAACAACGCAGTTGATATGTGAACATGCCTCCAAAGTTCCATCGTTATTTTTTCAAAAGTTATGCCAAACGTTCTCAAAGGATTTTGCTATGTTCGATAGTTTTTCGATAGTTTTTGCAGTGTTGGACAATACTATGTAAAATTTCACAGTAACTCGCGGCTTTTGATTTCTGATCCCTGTACAATAATGTCTCCGTTTTCTAAAACAACGTTTATTACAGTTATCCGGCAACCTTCGAAATTTTCTACAAAGAAGTCTGACTTTGCAACCAAACCAAATTTAGCGAACAGAGCAAACCGCAAACCACTGTTGTACTCTCTGTGCAGAAATGTAAACTTTCTAGAAAGAAAAAAACGGTTTTGAACGTAATCAAGCAAAGTAATATCTTTTTTTGAAACATACGTTGCAGAATTTAGAAAAACAAAGGTTCCTGGCTAACGGTAGGAGAGTGCTTTTAACATTTTAATTAGAAATCTACGACAATTAAAAAAGTCCCTACAGCAGTGTATGTTAAACCCAGGCGGAAGAAATTATTTTGAAGAAATAATGGATGAGAATGTCTCACGCACAATTGAAAACTTTAAAATCGCCTAGCCCAGGCAAGTTTCTTAATTAATTTAAACTTTCCTTCCATCACTAAGAATTGATTGACAGTTTTAACTACCGTTCTCATACTAAAACTTTATATCCAAACTTTTTTTAACCTATAGCTACTTGCAAATGAATTTGTAAACATATGACCTTGAAGAAAACAAGTCCAGTGCAGTAAACTTTCAGTGTAATTGGATACTTGTTCTTACGTCTGGAATAGAAAAAAAGTAAATTTTGTCTCAAAGAAAACCATGAAAATATACTTTCAACCTCAAAACACCTGTTGTCAACAATTTCAGTTCATTAGTATTTAAGTATAGTCCTTTAAACAGAAATAGAACTTTAGAAACTAGAACAAGTTAAGAGAGACTCATTTATCTTTGTTGAAGAAGTTCATTCTTTCGTTGAAAATGGACACTTGAAATATTCCTTACAACTGAAACATTTACTTTTATACTTAAAAATCAATTTGAAGTAAAAAGAATCCGTTTGTCTGACTTAAAAAGTATCATATTTTTCTGAAACGGTTCTCTTTCGAGAGGAAGTGAGTTTTTGATATAAAAACGTCACTTTTTCACCCGAGAAAGACTCAAATGGAAAATACCTTAAGCTGAACCATCATTTTTTTAGAAAAATAACCGTGAAATGTGAGCCAAAATAGACCCCGTTTGAGTAAAAGAAGTATCATATTTTGCTGTCTTTTTAAAATGGACAAGACACTTTTGAGATGAAAAATATGTCCTTGCGAGTTGAAAAGGAGCGAATATTCACTTTAAAGAGATCCGTTTTTCAGTCATAAAATAACAGCTAGTTCGAGTTACAAATTCCAGTTTTAGCTGAAAACATTTCCTTTGTAGTCAACAAGTTTCAATGTCGATTTAAAAACTTCAATTTTAGTTCTAAAGGCGAGAAATCAAATGTGGCAAGTAGCATTTTGGATTAAAAAGTTTCTTTTGTGTTACAAAGTCCTTATTTTCAGCAGAAATAGTATTTCAAGTTATTGATTTCTTTCAAAACGAAATTAAACTAGAAATCGTTTTTGTAATTTTTTGTTCTAGAATCATTAGAGCAAAGAAAATCGGTGAATTTTATGCGCTATTTTATGGTAAATGGGAATCCACTTTGTCCACATTCCGATCATTCCATTAATGGAACTAAACTCCAGTAAAATGTAATTTTCCAATTTTGACATCGAAATCAAGGAAATTATTTTTATTGTTCACTTCGACTGAAAAGCAAACATCCATTTTTGCAGCGACTTAAAATATATCCTTGAGGAAAACGCTCCGCTTTTACTGTAATTGGATTGACCCAACATCAAACACACCTTTGGATTTCAAACTCTTTCAACCGGGCCGGAAAGGGGCTCCTACACCACCCCCAAAGCCTGGAATTTTAACCCTCGGACGTACCAGGGGAGGGGTGAGGGTTGAATGCCACCCCCCCCCCCACTACACCACTTTAGGTTTCAACTACTGTGAAAAGAGGATTTTCTCCATGATACCGTAATTTTTAGTAGCTGTTCATTTATCCGTTGCGAAAATTTTGATGCCCATGATTTTCGGTATTACCATGGTAACCGCATAATAACATACATGGGTGACAAAATATCAACATTGTTGACATCAATCTTTATTTTTAGTCTTCTTCTGCAAAATAACCAAATTCATATATTTTTGCATTCCATTGACATTTTGCCCTGATCTCGTATTGATTTCCTTCATTTTCTGGCTATTCAAGAAAATAGCAAGATTCAAGATGGCGGATCTAAGATGGAGGCCTTAATGACTTCAGATAACGTCATAATCAGCAAAAAGTATTCACCTTGTAGAGTAAGTTCAGTTCTTTATAGCCAGAACGAATACCAGTGCAAAAATGAGCCAGTTTGGGGGACCCATCACATCTCTACTCCCCTCCCCTTCCCTACACCACGTACGTCCGAGGGTGAAACAACTTCATTCGTAATGGTCATGACAAACGGCATTCTCGTCCCCATAGCCCTTTTCGCCTATCTTAGTCGGCGGGGCCTTGGCACGAGAAACGAAGGGCTCTGGAGACATACGATTTCTAGTCCGAGATTGTAGGACTTCCGGACTTCATGTATATAGCATTGATGTTTCTACATGTTGTGTGTTGTAATATGGCGGCCGGCGAAAATTTGGACTTCCGGTTAAGATTTCTTTGTTCTCAACAGCCAATAAAAGAAAATATATATTTTTTTTAAATCGTATGTCCCCAGAGCCCTTCGTTTTTCGTGCCAAGGCCCTGTCAGCTAAGAGAAACGAAAAGGGCTATGGGGACGAGAATGGACAAACAGTTCGATCTGATGTTAACTTTAGGTCCTAGTCTCTCACTAACAGCTGGAAAACCAAGTAAAGATATCTCTTGTAATGACAAATTTAACCTATTTACAAAGTGTGATATCTGGAAGAATTTGTAAATGTCGGAAAATATTCCTCAGAAATTGAGTTTTGTTTAGTAAGAGTTACATGTGAAAGAAAACCGAATTTGAATTTTTTTCCATTTTTGGGTGACAAGCGTTTCATTTTGCACTAACCGTTTCAGTACAAAAAAGAAGATGGACATTCTTGTTTTCGATTTGAAAGAACCATAATTTGAGGTTTAGGTTATCACAAAAATCGACTTCTGTTTTCACTGGACAATTTAATTGTTTTCACTACCTTCATCGAATGCATAAATTCAAATAAAGCAATATATAAGCATTAAAAAATAGAAAAAACACAACAAATACAAGTCTTGTTTTAAATGCGTTTGCTTCAGATACGAGACCTTCGACCAAAAGTGATCTAAATCTAAGTTATTTTTGTAAGATCAATTCGCAGCTACAGTGGAGGAGATCAAAATGTATCCCAAGGTGAGGAATTTTTAATTTTCAATGAGAACATACAATTAAAATGAAATATACCCTTGATTAGGTGCCCATGCGTCCACATAGGCTAATGAAAATTAAAATATGACTCAAGGCCACTCTTATCCTTAAAGACCAGTCAAAATGAATATACGAAGTGACGAGATTTATTTAGGTTTCTTGCACAAAACATCACAGCATGTAATAAAACTGGTTCGTGACAATCAATGGCATTGATATGGGGATGGGGGTCTAATACTTGTCGTCCGGTGCGCTTAAACGAGGAGATAAGGTTTAATAAATTAAAAACGTTATCTTAGAGACTTACCATTATGAAGATGTTTTGACAAAAATGGATTGGTCCTGATACTGGCTTGTACCATGTAACTACAAAAAGAATAAAATAGGTCAGCAAGGTTGTTTCTAAGTGACTTGTTACTTCAGTGCAGAAACTTTTCCCAAGAGCAATCAAGCTCTTTTTTTGTGGATCCTGGTCTAGCTTAAAGACATGTTGTTTGCAAAATAACCAGGCCGTCATGCATATAAGAGCCTCTTTATCAGAAGGGAAATTGCCCCTGGTATGACCTTAACAAGACTGACAGCTGCCGCCCACCGATTCCCACAATCATCACCCCCATCGCCCTTGCGCTAACAGATCGATGTTATTTTGGGAAACGTTCACTGATTTGGGGTAGTCGAAATGGAGGGGAACCTCTTGCAAGGAACAAATTTTCTCTTCATTTCCAAAATTTATAGTTTGGCAACCTCCTGTTTACACATGCAAGCATCCATTCTTATAGAACTAGACACATCTAAAGCTACAAACAAAATTAAACACTTCTTACCATGAAGAAGTTAGAATTATCCCTGTACTGCAGACTATGCAGATTTTGCTTGCCGTCAATATCCTAATTAATGAAAAAGTAAAAGATCATGTTTTATTGAGGTAAGCGAATATAATACAGCATTATAGTTTTTATAGCGATCTTTCTTGTTTACAAACA
Organism: Blastomussa wellsi; assembly: GCA_947652115.1. Lineage (NCBI taxonomy): Eukaryota > Metazoa > Cnidaria > Anthozoa > Scleractinia > Plerogyridae > Blastomussa > Blastomussa wellsi. The sequence continues at coordinate 26,191,154 of OX393563.1, read as the reverse complement.
TTGACGCCACATTTCTTTTGATATTCAAATTTGCCAACCACGGAACAAAAGTCATTGTTTCAAGAGCCAATTAGGTTCTGGTGAGCATATTAATAACAATGGGTGATTATGACGTTATCGCCATCTCAAACAATAAAACCATAACCACAATAAACAAACAAACATAAATAAATAACAACAAAAAATATGCAATAATGTTTACCTTTTCCGTGAAAGGCCTCTAGGTTGGTATCAAGGAAGAGCTCCATTCTCTTTGTCCGTCTGCTTACCAATTCCCTTCGATCAAAAGGCTTGAAGAATGCAAAAAACAAGAAATAAAAAAAAAACTTTACTTAAAATCACAAAGGTGCGAACACCACAGTCATCCGAAACAATGGATCCCATGAACTGGCCCGCTTTAGAAATATCAACTACTCTAGATCTACCGGTTTGTAGACCATGCATAAATATCGCTGTAGATCTAGAGTAAGTCTTTAAAGATTAATCCAATGTAAAATGTTGTTTTTCCATTGAAACGCTTCTGTTAATGAGCGCATACAGCTCTTTCACAAAGCAACGAATATTTTAACTAAAAGCTGTACTGTATTTTAGCACAAGATGTAAAATCTAATTAAGAATAACTACTACCCCCTTTAACATTGGCTTCTATAATTCTACCAACCCGCCAAATTAAGTCGAAATAAGTTCCACCAAAACTCTTGGACCTACCACGTGCATTTTGCATTAGGGCAAGACCATCAGTTTAAGTTGGAAATAACGCTGTTTCGCTACAGTCTTCAGTTCCTGGCTTTCCTTCTTGTCTCAGCATTACAATCTTCTGTGTTACAAGCTTATTGTAGGAAGGTGTGCTCTTACTTTGTAGCGATATCAACTGAACAAGAACCAACGAAGGTGATGGCGAACTGAACTTGTGATGAATAATTATCAGAATGTGCTCGCACTTTTGAAATCATTTGCATTGTAAATTTGCAATATAGATCAGCTTCCCGCCAAATGCAATCGCATCTTAAAGTGCAAATGACACGAAATTTTTTTCTCTTGAATTTTTTTCTCTTGGATATCTTTAGAAAACGACTCGAAGCCTTAAAAGTGCTGGAAAAGTCTAAAAAGAACTTTTTTTGCTTTCAAAATACGCGCAACTTGCCTTCAAATTTGTTCCGGTCATCGCGCGGCCAAAATCACACGTGATATCGGAACGTGACGTCAAATTGTGTACCTCAATGCAACACAAAATGTGGCGGAAAAGGGAAAGAAACCGAAAGGAGGAAGACGCTGCGTCGCTGGCGCCCCGAATAAAACGAGCTGTGGGAATAATTCACACACAGAGGGAATTACGATGCACCAGTTTGTCACTGTTCCGGTAGTCAGAGCACCTTCGCGGCAAAGGTACACAATGTGACGTAACGAATAACTTCGCCGTCGATAAACTAGGTCCCAGTCTCTGGGACAAATTTGAAGGTTGCCTGCGTAGCAAGCGTTCCCAAGCGAGCGAAGATCGAAGAGCGATTTCTGCGAAGAGCGAAGAGCGATTTCCGGTCGCGCGAAAATTGGGGCGAGGGCAAAAAGGAAATAGCTCTTAGCTCTTCGCAGAAATCGCTCTTCGATCTTCGCTCGCTGGGAACGCTTGCTACGCAGGCTAATTTGAAGGGAAATTACGCGTATTTTGAAAGCCAAAACAATGCTTTTTAGATTTTTCCAGCACTTTTAAGGCTTCGAAACGTTTTCTTTAGATGTCCAACTACAAGAATCAAGAGAAAAACATTTCGTGTCATATTCAGTTTAAAACTTTCTCACTGTGCTTGCCTCTTTTCTAAATAAAAATTCTTTTCAACACAATTTAAACAGTTGCCAAGATATGGGACTTTACACTCCTTCAATCCTCCTGAACTTACACCCTTTCGTCATTATCATTAAAAAACGTCAATAAACTTGGATAAACACAGTCATTTCCTGCAACACTTTTAAACGATCTCTTGCCATTCAAAACTTTCATCAAGAGCACTATATAAGCACGATTTCATTTTGTGTAGTGTGCAGCATCACACGACCTTTTATACTGGTATTTGTTTTGAGAATTTGGTGGTTTCGTTTCGTTCTGTTAACTATCAGTTGATAGACTGATTTCAGTTTCACGTGAAGGATTACACGATCAACAAATAAAAAAATACGGCAGCACCTTGTTTAACTCATTCAACAGACACAAACGTAGGCGGCTTTTGGTACAGTCATTCGTGGGGGAAGGGGAGTCCTCCCTTGCATGGGCTATACGGGGACAGCCGCTGGATAGGGTATGGTTTTTGAACCCTCAGTCCTGAACAGGGTAAATAATTCAAGAGAGTCTGTGCTAAACAGGGTTTGGATATTAAGGAGTCGTCCTGTAGACGGTATAGCTTCAAGACTTTCGTCAAGTTGTAAGCATATCCGAAATCAGAACCGTTCATCATCACTCAGTTAGCCGATCATCAGTCAACATTAAATCATCTTCAGGACTAGACACTAGCGCTAGAGTGTAACAAAACATTCTCCTTGGTCCTAAACAGGGTACATGTTTGAGGTTATTTTGGTCCTAAACAGGGTCACCTCCAGCGGCACCCCTTATAACCAAACATGGGTCAAGTACCCCCTCCCCCCCCTCCGGGACAGTAATAACCCACGTAGCAGGCGTAAAAAGGAAAGGTGTAGGGAGGGAAAAGACGTGAAAGTTTGCTTGGTCTTGCGAACATTTACGCAACTCAGTTTTACTTGTGTGTTTATTGATGTTTATAGTTTAGACACTAGCATTCCCTAAAACCCCAAGGGTTGCACCACTGCCTTGGTCGGGGGTAACGTTCCCCGTGTTTTTTCCACTTGCTGGTTTTTTGGGGTTTTCGTGTCCGGTTTGGTGCTCCTGTTTTTTCGTTTATATATAATACTTGTTATTTGCACATATCTGCGTAAGTGTTAAATAAACGACACGGCTTGGCAGGCCCACGCCCCCAGTAGTATCTCCGGGATTTAACAAATACCACCTGGTCGTTCAACCGTTTTGCTATTACTGTAACTCCCAGGAGAAAGAAGCTCGCTTTGCTCACTTCTTTCTCCTGGGAGTTACAGTAATAGCAAACCGGTTGAACGACCACGCGTGTATTTGTTAAATCCCGGAGATACTACTTGTAGAAGAACACCCCCTGTCAGGTTCGAACCACCTAGTCGTTCAACCGTTTTGCTATAACTCCCAGGACAAAGAAGCTCGCTTTGCTCACTTATTTCTCCTGGGAGTTACAGTAATAGCAAAACGGTAGAACGACCAGGTGTGTATTTGTTAAATCCCGGAGATACTACTTGTAGAAGAACACCCCCTGTCAGTTTCGAACAATTAGACAGAAGCGGCGAGCCCTGTAATGGCACACGGAGCAAACAACTGCATGTGGTTGCTGCGAAATCGGCAAAAGAACTGCGGCAAAAAGTGCGACGGAAACTATTGCTCACAGCATAACTGGCAAATAAAAAAAGGAATGCAAAAGCCCGCACCATGCCGCAGCTGTGGCATCGGAGTTTTTAGAAGAGCGCACTTTTTTTTTCGGCACCCAAAATTTCGGCAACTTTTCCATTGCCACAAACCAGACCACTTTTCCATTGCCACAAGCCAGACCACTTTTGCGTCGCCCAATAAGAGAAGGGTTGCCGAAAGTAAACAAGAATGTCTTCGCAACAGCTGGTGGATTTCGACAACGGAACAGTGGTTCCACAACCTTCCAATATTGTAGTTTTGTTTTCCTCTGGGGCCAAAAACGAAGCCACAACACCCCCACCCCTCGCAATACCCGCTGCAAACGACGAAGTAGAAAAACAGGAAGTTGCAGCGACGAACGTCGACGACGCGACAAGACAAACCTTCGATAGTATGGGTCTGCGGTGCGAGAAATCTGTTGCCTAAAAAATGTCAAATGTCAAAATGTCAAATGAATGATTATAGTGGTCATGCACTTAGCTACATCAAGCTAATTCTCAGACATGCCACTCAAACTGAGGGAAACAAATATTTCAAATAAACATAACAAGCTTGAAAATCCCAACTGGCGGGAGGCGGACCAGTTGGCTATATAAAAGCATGACCGAGGAGTTGAACTAGGGTCCACCAAGAAACAGCTCCAGCTAAGTGGTCACAGCGGGACTTGAACCCGTGACCTCCGGATTTCAAGTCCGGCGCCCTAACCACTCGGCCACGCTGCCTCCACCACCTGCTACTCGAAAACGCGTACGAAAGCAATCTTCTGGCCGACATCGCCAAGGTCGACTATCTTGCAGGGAACCAAGGTCGCACGAACCTTCGGCCATTGGCTGGTCTTTCGCCTTTCGTCGACGACATCTTCGTATTTGGCTATCTTTCCAGAGAGGAGTGCGTCTACAAGAGAGAAAAAATCACCTGCCCCGAGGGCCCACAAGGCGTGGCAAAAATTGTCGTGGCAAACATCGCAATAGCTTTGGAAAATGTCCTGGGGAAACGCAACACAACAAACATCGTCCACACAGTGGGACAAGGGAAAGTGGAAAACAGCGCAATCCGCGCCACCATCGAGAGAATCGATAAAAAAACCTTGCACAGGGCAAAAAGAAGCTGGTTTGATCTACACCCCGGGGAAGAGATCGCCGGCTATTTCGTGGCGAAATGCGACGTTTCCGAAGTCCCAATGGAAGAGTTGCACCAGGCGCTGCCGGTTTTCGCAAATCGTCTGGTCGGAGGCTTCGGCTACGATATCTACTCCATCGACTATACACAAGACTTTTCGGGCACTTTGGATCGCAAAGCTCTTATGGACTACCTTGGATTCGAAACGGCAGGAAGTTTGTCCGCCGCAATGGGAGAAAATAGCCCCCGGCTCCTGGACAACATCGCCAGCGTCGGGGAGCACTGCTGCACCTGGCTCGAGACCACAGAACAACAACAAACCACAACTACCCGAAACAAGATCTACAACAAAGTCGTTTCGAATTTCGAGGCAGGAGAAATCCGCGAGCCTGTTGGCGGGCACCTGGCAGAATACGCCGACTGCCCCAACCAGCGGCTCCGCCAAACATTCTTCCACCCAGACGTGCAAGCCCGAGGTTGTACTCGAATCGAAACCACTTTGTAGGGCCTCCCACTCGACGAACTATAGAACGAGAAAGCTTCCGCCTGCATCGAGAAAGTCTTGGCGCAGGTTTCTGTCGACGGCGAACAACAAGCTCTCTTTGTGGTCCAACCGCCCAGCAAGCAGTGGCAAAACCTCGCCGCCACCCTCGACAGGTGCCTTGTTCTCGCGG
>OX393563.1:26175291-26185671 GCA_947652115.1 Blastomussa wellsi | reverse complement strand
TGCAAAGCCGGCAGAAACCGCAGAAAAAAGTGGCAGGATGTTCTTCTGCCGCAGATCCTGGCCGGCGTGCAGGACCTGCAGAAAAATATGGATTTGTTTTTGGAGACCCAAGAAAGCCACTTCGAAGATGTGGAGGAGATTGTGGAAGATTTGCAGGGGTTTGAAGAGGAATTGGAGCAAAATAGCGAAGGAATCCTGGAGAGCATAGAAAAAAACGGCAATGCTGTTCGAGAGCAAACAGATAGAATAGTGGGCGCCGCCAATGCCGCAACGTCTGCTGTTGTGGGTGTTGTGCAGGTTGTTGGGATTGTTGGTGGGATTGGTTCTGCCCTCCTTGTTCTGTATGCAACACTGCGACCGAAATTCGAAGAGTGGCAACAACAGAATGCGCAAAGGAGGAGTTGGCCACCCCGCCACAGCAGCCTGCGGACAAACGAATTCGTCCAATGGTATAGATAGTAGTCGCAATTAGAAACATGCAATGCAATATACAAAGAAACAATGGATCTTGTGGTTCTACCACCAGGCTGTGTGCCACATTTTCTTTTCCAATTCCATACCCGAAAGAAAGAGCACGAGCAGCAAGAAGACAAAGTCTGCTGGAAGGAATGGAGAGCTCTTGGCAAGTTCTGCACCTCGATGGAAGATATTCCGGCCAACATTGTCGGACATATCGATGCAGAGACTGCAGAAAAATGGTTGGACTGGGGACTGGGAGAGCTTTTTGTTGTTGCTTGCCGGGGGAGTTTTGTTTTCTGCACCAAAGGTGGATTGGTTGTTGCGATTTCACCGGTCTACACCAGGGCAACACGGCGGCTTTTTTTCTTGCTCGGTGTCGTTTTCTCCTCCCCAAGTCGGCAATGCAATGGGGTTTTTCTTTTTTTCTAGCGCATGGAGGCCTCCCATTGCCTCGATCTCTCTTTCCATAAAGTACCCGTGCGTTGGGGTTTCTTCGTCTGTTTTCGGTTCCCCGTCTTCACCGAGCGAGAGCAGGAAGAGAATGGTCCGCGGTGAGTTTCGGAAGGTTGTCGCTGCGAAACGTTTGGAGATGTACTCTCTTGCCAGCAAGTCTGTCGTTTTTTTTCGCTGGCGCAGAAACTTTGGAAAAATTGGTTTTGGTGAGATCTGCGCAAAGTTTGTCGTATTCTTCGCATTTCGTCCCAAGAGGGTGGTCGGCGAGGTTTTGCCACTGCTTGCTGGGCGGTTGGACCACAAAGAGAGCTTGTTGTTCGCCGTCGACAGAAACCTGCGCCAAGACTTTCTCGATGCAGGCGGAAGCTTTCTCGTTCTATAGTTCGTCGAGTGGGAGGCCATACAAAGTGGTTTCGATTCGAGTACAACCTCGGGCTTGCACGTCTGGGTGGAAGAATGTTTGGCGGAGCTGCTGGTTGGGGCAGTCGGCGTATTCTGCCAGGTGCCCGCCAACAGGCTCGCGGATTTCTCCTGCCTCGAATTTCGAAACGACTTTGTTGTAGATCTAGTTTCGGGTGGTTGTGGTTTGTTGTTGTTCTGTGGTCTCGAGCCAGGTGCAGCAGTGCTCCCCGACGCTGGCGATGTTGTCCAGGAGCCGGGGGCTATTTTCTCCCATTGCGACGGACAAACTTCCTGTCGTTTCGAATCCAAGGTAGTCCACAAGAGTTTTGCGATCCAAAGTGCCCGAAAAGTCTTGTGTATAGTCGATGGAGTAGATATCGTAGCCGAAGCCTCCGACCAGACGATTTGCGAAAACCGGCAGCGCCTGGTGCAACTCTTCCATTGGGACTTCGGAAACGTCGCATTTTGCCACGAAATAGCCGGCGATCTCTTCCCCGGGGTGTAGATCAAACCAGCTTCTTTTTGCCCTGTGCCAGGTGTTTTTCTCGATTCTCTCGATGGTGGCGCGGATTGCGCTGTTTTCAACTTTCCCTTGCCACACTGTGTGGACGATGTTTGTTGTGTTGCGTTTCCCCAAGACATTTTCCAAAGCTATTGCGATGTTTGACACGACAATTTTTGCCACGCCTTATGGGCCCTCGTGGCAGGAGATTTTTCCTCTCTTGTAGACGCACTCCTCTCTGGAAAGATAGTCAAATACGAAGATGTCGTCGACGAAAGGCGAAAGACCAGCCAATGGCCGAAGGTTCGTGCGACCTTGGTTCCCTGCAAGATAGTCGACCTTGGCGATGTCGGCCAGAAGATTGCTTTCGTACGCGTTTTCGAGTAGCAGGTGGTAGGCAACAGATTTCTCGCACCGCAGACCCATACTATCGAAGGTTTGTCTTGTCGCGTCGTCGACGTTCGTCGCTGTAACTTCCTGTTTTTCCACTTCGTCGTTTGCAGCGGAAGTTGCGAGGGGTGTTGTGGCTTCGTCTTTGGTCATGCTTTCGAAGGTTTGTTTTGGTCGCGTCGTCGACGTTCGTCGCTGCAACTTCCTGTTTTTCTACTTCGTCGTTTGCAGCGGGTGTTGCGAGGGGTGGGGGTGTTGTGCCTTCGTTTTTGGCCCCGGAGAAAAACGAAGCTACAATATTTGAAGGATGTGGAACCACTGTTCCGTTGTCGAAATCCACTAGCTGTTGCGAAGACATTCTTGTTTACTTTCGGCAACCCTTCTCTTATTGGGCGACGTAAAAGTGGTCTGGCTTGTGGCAATGGAAAAGTTGCCGAAAATTTGGGTGCCGAAAAACAGAAGAAGGGGTTTACTGATGGTGGAAAACTGTTTCGGTGATCTGGCCACCCCTCTTTGATGACGGCGATAAGCTGCTGCATGTCGGGATCCGATGCAGTACTGGCTTGTAGGTCCGAAATTGTTTGGTCAGAGATTGGCAAATTCGTCACGACTAAGTGAACTTGGGCATCAAAAGCTTCGTGTGTGTCATCAACTTCATTGAGATTCAGACGGGACAACGTGTGTGACTGTAACATTTCTGCCGTAAATGTAGTGATGGAAGCGCTTCGTGCCAAATATTATTGCATACATCTCCTTTTCTATATGGGCATACTCCTGTTCTGCGGGTCTCAAAGATTTTAACGTATAGGCGACGGGTTTTCCTTCCTGCATGAGCACGGCGCCTAAACCATGTTTAGATGCATCGACTTCTAGTGTCACTTCCTTCTTTACATCGTAGTACGCTAGGGTTCTCGCTGAAGTAATTAGCAGCTTCATTTTGTCGAAAGCAGTTTGCTGTGCACATTCAATCTCTGAATCTTTCATTAGTAGGCTTCCCATAGGTGCAGTGGTCTCTGCCAGGTTTGGTACGAATTTAGCCAAATAATTCACCATTCCAAGTAGGGTCTCGAGTTGTTGTTTGTTTCTTGGTGGCTCCATCTCTTGGATGGCAGATATTACATGACCATTTTCCCGCATTCCACTTGATCCCAACTTCTCGTTTGCGTTCTAGGACTTTTCTCAGATTCTGGTCATGTTCTTGCTTGGACGATCCCTAGACAAGGATATCATCAATGATGGATTTGCACCCATTAATGCCTTCAAATGCCATGCTCATGGTCTTCTTGAACACCTCTTGTGCCTATTGTATGCCGAATGGCATTCTGGTGAAACGGTAACGCCCAAACGGTTTGTTGAAAGTGGTTAAAAAGGAGCTTTCCTCGTCGAGCTTTATTTGCCAGTAACCTGAAGTGGCATCCAGGACACCGAAACTCTTAGCATCCGGCAACATAATTGTCAATTCCTCCAGGGTCGGTAGAGGATAATGCTCTCGCTTTACAGCCTTGCTCAGATCTCGTGCATCTAAGCACACTCGCAAAGCAACTGTGCGTTATTTCTCAGGAGTTGCGATTGAGTTAACCCAGTCGGTGGGTTCCGTCACTTTTGCAACAACTTCCAAACTCTCTATTCTCTCCAACTCTTTTTCCGGAGGGCTATTGGGACTTTTCGCGGAAGATGAATTACAGGGTCGACGTCAGGTTCAAGTTGGAATTTTTGTACTCCAGGAAATGACCCCAAACCTTCAAACACATCTTTGTACTCAGTTAATATGTCTCCTGGGGTCTGGAAGAGAATGTCACTGCCCTGTCTTTCTTCTAGAGAGAGTACTAGGTGAATCAGGTTTAGTGATAAGCACGGTGATAATCCCAGTGTTGGAGGTGCCTGCGTAGACACTACATAGAAATGGTGTTGCCCCTGTGTTCCTTTGTATGAACAAGCTAAAGTGCACTTCCCTTCCACCTTGAGGGGTTTGCCACCATAGCCAAACAGCCTCTGTGTCGTGCTCTCTAGATTATTACACTCAAGTTGGTGAAAAGTATGTAAAGGAATAACATTCACTTAGGCCCCAGTATCAAGCTTGGAACTTACTGGTATCTTCTTGATTCCAATCTAAATGTCTACAAACACTTGATTGATTTGGTTGACATCTTTTTAGATAGAATCTACAAAAACTGTCACTTACTTGGTAAGGCTTATCACTGACCTCGTGTACTTTCTGGTCTCGTGTTTTACACATGTTGGCGAAGTGGTTTGCTTTTACTTTAGGCACGTTTTCCCCATGGCTGGACATAAATCCTTTGCGTAGGTCTTTCCGCTGTAGCGGCTCCGTTGGTAGCCTTGGAGGATCATTTCTGGATCGCTGATCTCCATTGACACTGTGCACGCTTCATCGCCTGCCTTCATTGACTTCATTTGTGATTGTGACATTTCATGTGTTCGGGCAATGTCTACGGCCTTGTCAAGGGTCAGTTCTTTACCTTCGTTAATTAACCTTTCTCTGATCTTACGAGAGTTTGTCCCAAAAACAGTTCTGTCACGGATCATCTCGTAGGGTTCCTTGAAGGAACAATCTCTCACCAGAAGCTTCAGGTCCGTTACGAACTGTTCTCCCGTTTCTGACTCTGCATGTATTCTTTTGTGAAACTTGTAACGGGAAAATACTGGATTGCATTTCGGTTCCACATGATTCGCAAATCTCTCAAAATACGTCTTCAGTAACATCGTTCTCAGTAACATCGCTCAAAGTGTTGGCAATGTCTCGTCCTTTCTCGCCACACCATATCAGCAAATAACTACACTTTTATTCCTCTTTCTTTGCAGCGAGCGGAACACTGAACACGAGTTCCACGTGTTGTCGGAAGCGTTTCCAGCGTTCTGGTAAATGTTCTGCGTCCTAGTCCATTTGAGGACACTGTACTCCGGTTAAATCCATTCTTGATGGTTGATCTCGATTCTGACGCATTGAGAAACACAACTTTAGGCCTGACTGCTCTAAGTTACAACTTTCAAGATGGTGGCTCTTGAATACACAATAAAAACCAGGCTCGCATAATTATCAAGCGCTCCAAATGATAGGCATACATTACAAAGAGTTTGGCCTTGGTATTATTGGCTGTGAGACTCGAGCCGTTGATGTCGTCGGTCGTGATTGGTCGGTTTAATTTCGATCCGTAGGTAAAATTAGATCATTCTATTCGGTCTGTTTGTTATGCCCATGTCGTAAACTAGTTCTTTGTACGGTGCCGGTAGTTGTTGTATCTGTGGAGAGGATTTTGTTCTAAGTTAGCAAACCAGATTTCCAAAGTCATTCGTTGAAAATAGTTAGTGCTGTAGGTCAAACAGTAAACGGAGCAGTTGGGTAGAATAACAGGAAATTCGTCCTTTCCAGCGATATTTGATTTTTTCAGACAGCAGCTCTTACGTTTTTACTCAGGTTGTAACTGGAAAGTGAGCAATAGTAATTTCTTTATGGAGAAGCTTCCTTGTTGTTTAAGGTATTGGCTTCTCAGTATCAAACTCTGCAGTTGCAGTTATAATCTAGTCACACCGCGCCTCCTCTAGTCTCTTTCTCATGCCTTTCTTCTTTCTCAAAGCAATAATTAGAGGAATCCAACGGTGAACGCACATTTTGGTCTTTTTTCTTTTAGCGGCATTTTTTTCCAGGCTTTATGATTTGCTTTTTTCTTGTTACCTTTACGCCTGAGAAGCTATGGAAATTCAAGGAGAAATTCGATATTGATCACTCTTGGTAGAGATAATTCGAAATAAATAATGAATATGGCGAATCTGTCATGGTTGATTAATGACGTTGTAGAATAAGGGTTCAGTTCCTGTGGCCTCAGTGCCATTCAGTGGCTTCTTACTCGGAAAGTATTCCATCAACTCCACGAATAAAAATCCAATACGTTTTCTGATTGGCTTTTGTTGCTGTTAAGAAGAATAAATAAGTCAAACATTCCTTATAAATTTTCGATGCTAGATCAAAGAATGATCAGTTCAACTATAAATGAATCTCTAAAATTCTGTGAGGCAAATTGGAAGCGTGCATGTAAATCAGTATAGTGGGCAGGTATATACTGGTTATGTAACGTTTTCGAGTGGTATACCATGGATCATCTCACGAGCCCCTTATTTTCGCAAGAAATAAACCTTTATTCCAAGGCATGTGTGATGCTGCATGGTATACCACACGAAATTGTTTCATAGCCATTTTATACCAGATGCAATATACAGGATTCACGGGCAGTGAGGAAAAGATCGCGCCATACAATGGGAAAGTTGGGTGTAATACTGTTGCAGCTTCAATTCCTGTGTTCTGATTGGCTGTATTTTCTATGGCATTGTCTTTCATCGTTATGTTTCTTTGCGTTCTAGTTAACGATTTCCAGTCTGCATGACAAAGTATTGTTATTATAAGAACGTTTGTTGATCAATTTTTACACAGCCAAGCAAGAGTAACTACTGACCTATCAGTTGATGCAATACCCCAGTTCTGCAGTATCCTATCCAGTATCCTATTCATGTACTCTTTGCGTCTTTTGCTGCATGGACGTAAAAATAAAAATATAGATATTCAATAAATGTCAGGACCTGTGTACAATCTTGACAGTTCTTTTATAATTATCTTTCCGCTTTATTTAATAAAAGGAAGATCGCGAGGCTACCACGCTGAGGGGTTTGGGGTTTGTAGGGGTGGAAGGGGGGGGGGGGGGGGGGGAAGTAGGCTTGGTGTTCTACTAGTTAAAGCCGGACAGGATTATCACCAAGTTTATTTAAGAGCAAGAACTGACCTGTTGTTAACTTCCATCCACTAATATACACATCAGCAGCTCATTGCATTTTCTTTCTCCCCTGAAGCTACAATATCACTTTCAATAATAAGACACATTTCTTGAAAACGTTCATGTTGTTAAAGCTGAAATGTTTTAGAAAGGTTTCATGGGTTCCAAATCAAGAAGAGGTTGACGCAGCAGAATGCAGTGCCGGGGCATCACACTTCGTAAATCCTTTAGCTATTATAAGGTTTTCCTTGTATTTGAAGTCACTTTGTAAGTCAAAGAGATTTAAAAGGACTGACCTATATTTCATGTCAAGTGTTCCATCACTTGCACACCACGTTTCCCTGATATCCTAGACCTCCTATGCTTGCCATTTTCCTTTTAAAGATGAAAAAAAAACAAGATTAGCCAAATACTCCATTTCTATTGGCCAATACCTTGCCACGGTTACGAGAGGGAGGGAAATTCGGGAGGGAAAGGAAATGGCTCGTACGAATAGTTTCGTGAGCGGAAACGTTCGGATGAATGAACCTCAGTAAGCACGAATATATGCAATACAATTCCAAACCAGGTTTAATAGGCGATGAATCAGCCTGAGTTTTTTTTATTAAATTGGTCAACCGCTTGTCTGCAGGGAATGACTCAAAATACCAGGATAGGACAAAAATTTTCCCGGGAGAACGTGCTGCCAGATACGCAAACGAGTAATATCAACTGCGGTATACCTCCAGCTGATGCTAGATCAAAATGGGCAGGAAAACAGTCGGACATCAGATTTCTCATTAGATATTCAAATGCCTAACGAGAAATTTGTTATGCAACGTACTTTGCCCGCTTTATTTTTACTTAACGAAACCGGTGATCAAAACATGAATAATAAGACAAATCATTATAGATTTACCAATAATGTAATTATTTTATGCATACCTGCTGGAGTTCCCAGCTCTTTAAGATCACGTAGTTTGCTATCAATTTGCAAACTAAAATGAGAAAGATATGGATCAATCGAGTGATGAGTCAATAAAAATAAATATAATTCATCAGTAAAGCGCTACCGAGTTTGCAGGTCGCATCACTGACTGGACTCGATCTGACACTGACATATTCATTCTTCCTTGGAAATTTTATACAAAACTTTGTCAAACTCATTAATTATTCATACGGTAATAAGCCAATCGGAGTGCCCCATTTTGGTCAGGTGCATGTATCTTGATACCCAATGAAAATCTAGATCAAGATTAATCCAGTTAGTTCAAAAACTGATGAAAACACTGATCAAGAAACTTGAATTTTAATCAGTCGTAATACTAAATACAGTATATTTGCATATTTGCCGCTTAATCATTACGTACAACAACAATTATTAACATTATTAACAATTAACATATTATTTGCTCACAAACTCGAACTTCTCCTCCTTCTTGCACTTAATGTGAAGCCCTTCTCGAACGCCATCCTTCATCTCGGCATCTAAGCAAAGTAGGAAAAAGAACAAACCTTCGAAAAAGAGAAAAGCAACACACCAAATTCAATTCCCAAAACAGTGCATTTTAAAATTCTGAACAATGCGGTCTAAAAGTTTGTACAGAACAAAGCTCGGTAAAAGTCTATGATCGATTCAGTGTGGTATCTAAAGCTCGAAATCATGTTGCTATCATCTAAAACTGATCTAAAGTTCAAAATGGCCCGAACTAAACCGAATGACTTATCTAGAATAGCGAGAATGGAATGTAGCTAGCTGAATACTAATTCATGCAGAACAACTTCAAAAACCAAAAGCAAAGCGGTAATAAAGCGCAATACGCTACCTCAGAGTGGCGGGCCAAATTTTCGCACATCAAAGCCAAGCGGTCATTTTACTAGAAGCTGAACCATCGTTTGGAAAGCGACAACAACGAGAACTAGCAATACAGGAATCAACGTTGATGATCACTCTGCCTCTATTTTACATTTCTTCTCCAAACGCGTGCAAAGGTGACATTGAAAGTTGAATATAATTAAAAAATAATTTTTAATTCAAATGAATCCCACCTGAAGATTTCGCAGTTCAGTTCTGTGAGGCATACCTCAAAATAAAATCGAAACTGCTTATAAATCAGAAAAAGACACCAGCTCAGTTAGGCCCTGTTTATACCTCGCACAATCATCGAATTTAATTCAGACGAATTTAATTCAAGGACCTGCTGGTAATTTAATTCGACGATTGAGCGACGTATAAATCGAATTACATTCGTCGGATGAATTAAATTCGTCCAAGACGTTTTATCCGTCTGGCTAGGACGGATACAGACGCACCGAATTAAATGTATACATTATTAAAATTTATCTATAATGTATATCCTTTGAGTCCGTGGTACATTTCGTTCATGTCGCATGCGCAAACAGTTCCTTCGTTCTCACTTTTTCCCGCGTCTTTCCCGCTTTGCTTTGTGGCGGAAAAAGTTGCCGTTCGCGTGCACAATTTGTTAGAGGAATACAAAGTATTCATGCATATCTTGTGGAAAAAGTGAATGTGTTTTATTGGAATGCTCGATTGTTGAAGAGTACGAAGAGACGTTGAGATGGAGGCAAACATAAGTGTGTACCGTTGCCTGCCGCGTGCTGGGGCTACTGGGCAAAACGAACCTTTCAACAAAGACCCTTGCCATTTTATATTTATTTATCCACGTAATCTGCGTGTTTCATGCGTTTTTTTTAATTCACCGCTGGTTAACAGATAAATTGTGAAGGCTCGGGTATGGAAGCCCGGGTAAAAAAAATAAATTTGTGTTAGAAATTCGACGTCTAAATCACCCGTCGACTCATCGTCGACTGATCGACGAATTTAATTTGAATTGAATTCGTCTGAATTAAATTCGACGTATAAACTAGGCCTTACCCTCGACAATTCCAGTTTCAAGAAATCACTTTTCGCAGAGGGGGCTAGTGACGTAAGTGAGGGTATACTCGTTCTTGATCTAAAAATGAAGGGATTCTTAGGCCCCATTTATATGGCCTCTGGTACCCGAGACAAGCCTCCCCCGAGTTACTCTGGGCGAGCTAACTCTTCACTAAAATGTTGAAAAATTCCGCCAACCGTTTATGTGATCCTACCCGAGCTGTCTCGGTGTGGAGGTAGGGTAGGCGAGCTGTTTCGTCTCGACAAGTAGGGTAAGCAACTCTTAACGTGCCGAATGCCATGTACTGTCCAGATTTCAGGTTTTTAATCAAAAATTGCAATAAAGAAATGTAATGTAACCCAGCAAGGCCAGTGATCGAATAAACGAAAGAAATTCAATGGAAGAAGGATGACATACTGGTGTGTTGAATATTAATATACTTTATGAATAATTATAAATGGTGCCGGCGCAATGCTTAAATATATTTTTTAACGCTTCGCTAATGACAATGAAGTAT
>OX393563.1:26112791-26170291 GCA_947652115.1 Blastomussa wellsi | reverse complement strand
CTCGGGCAATTTCTGCAACTTCCGAAAACACGCGTGATATTAATCCTTAATTTTCCTCGGCCCCATGCGATTACCTATACTAATTCTTTAATAAAAACCAAGAATGGAGAAACTTTACCAATATTAACCAAGGGAACTTTGATGACTGTGACTAGATTTCTAAAGTCGACATAATAACAGACTGACTTTCTCCAGGGGCTCCCACTCCCGGGAGACTTGGCTGCACATATCTTTCTCAAGAACAAAGGCTGCGACCTCTTTTACATTTGCATTAAATATTGTTTCTCAAATACTGTATTTAGTTTGGTTTCGAAAATTACGAATGCGTATTTGGTTCGAGCGGCCGTATTGACTCTTTTCTGTCAAGTTCTCTTAGTTCACGACTTCAGGATCGAAGACGAAAAACATCAGCAAAAATTTGCGTTACATCCGATCACTACAAGATTTGGTAGAAAGCATGACAAGAGAATCCCCCCCCCCCCCCCCCTCCGCCAATTTGTGCTTATTTCAAAAAAATTCCTGGATTTATATTTGAGTATGGGAAGATCGATGTATTTGGAGAAAAAGGGTTTTGGGGACAACAGAGGAAAAATATCGATCTGAATGTTCGGTACGCGTGGGGACACGTAAACATGAAATTTAAGTATGATTCGCCTAATAAATTCTAAATTCGGTGAAATTCTGCCGTAAAGTAATGAACATAGCTGTGCCTTCGGATGTGTTATCATAAATTAAGGTTTGTTGGCTGACGTAGAATACATGGATGGGAAAATGATATAAGGATATAACATCTGTTTTAATATAACCCCCTGAGTAAACACTCCAGAAGATCTCGAGTTCATACATCCGAGCGATTTCCAATACTGAAAATATTGAGAATATTTTAACTAGACAAGAAACATATGATATATAGTGAGTCATTATATTTTAGACGGTGTGTTTCGTATCTGAATTCACAGCAATAGTCTACATCTGTGCTTTTCTGAGCTAAATAAAACGAAATTGTGTCATAGAGAAATAACGGGTGTCCTTTGAAGAGAGTACTTTAAAGCGCTGACAACTTGCACTGAGTATTTGGATTACGATTGGTTCATGCTCTTTAATTGAAGGATCAGTTGTGCAAACAGAAATTAATAAAAACCCATCAACAGAATGAAAGATACAATGTTGACAACAAGAGCCTTTCACCTGGTCTGGCGTTTTGAACTGAGAGGAAAGCTTTGAGAGAAGGAGCGAGGAACCAATTGAGGAAAGAATAAGTCGGATAGCGGTATTACAAATTCCCTTTTTCTACACGAATTGGTCACGTCGCATGGTGGTTTTACGCTGGCGATCGAAATATTTACGCCTGTTTTGAACTCCCTATTCTCGATAACAGTGGTTATAGCAAATGCTTTTATAGCACACGTCATCTTTAGAACGCCATCGTTGCAATCTCCGTCAAGCGTTCTTCTTTTGCTGCCTTGCCTTATCCGATTTCGTCACCGGACTATTCACACAACCATCTTTTGTCACCTACAAAATCGCAGAGTTGACAGGTAACACGAAGTCAGTCTGCATTGGACGAATTGTGCACTGGGTCGCTGGTTTTACCTGTACAGGCGCATCCGTGATGATTATCGCTTCCATCGCAATTGACAAATTTCTTGCCTTGTACTTGCACTTAAGATACAAAGAAATCGTTACCAACCAGCGAGTTGCAAAGGTGATATCATTTATCTGGTTGTTTTGTGCATCTTTCCGTGGTGTTTGTCAAGTCTGATAAGTATTGGACTTTCCTTCCACCTCCTATGCTACTGTTATCGTTATTGATTACCGCCGTGTGTTATTTCAGATATTTAGTGTTTTGCACCACCACTAGCGACAAATCATGGCTACAGAGAGAGTGGTTTCTCAACCCAAAAATACCGCTATAGACTTGAAAAAATACAAGAATACAACGTGGAGCGGTCATTTCCATGCATCGACATATTTAAAAAGTTCTATTACACCATTGAATTCATTTTTTTTTTCTGTTAGCTGTTTGGTTTTTCTTTTCCATCCTTGTGGATTTTAGGGATTTAAAACTTTATTTCGTCACGTTGTTCTGTGGATTTTGAGGCTGAGCTGAACATCTGTTTCATTCTTTCATCCGCTGTTATTGGTTTCTCGTCACTAGATGACTGTGTTTGGAATAAGCAACTTGATCTCAAAATCTAAATGTATTATTAATTTGATAAACGTTTTCCATAGTTATTTCAATAGACCACAATTTCTAGGGATTTGCCAGCGTAATAAAACCACTTTGTCTTTGAATGTTGGGAGAACACTCGAAAAACTTGCAAATTACTCGACTGACGGCTCGTGATTTACAACCATTTCTCGTGTTCTCCCGTGTGGTTAACCCCTCGAAAGTGTGACTTTTAGTTTCTCTTCGGTCTCATCGCCACTTTTTTACAACAAAACACAAGTAATAAATTTAAGTCAACTAAAACGAAAAAAAAAAAAAAAAACAGAAAATAGTTCACATAACCCGCAGTTAACAAGAGCTAATCGAGGCGCGAGGTGAAGTGGGAAAAATATAGACTAGTGTAATAATAATTTAAAATAGAAAACAAAATTTGATGCACTGCACGGCATAATTATTTGCTAAAGCATCTACGTTAATTAAATGCATTGCATCTATATTGAAGAGCCTGAGTGATGCATGTCAATGAACTAAAGTGTCGACTTCAACATAACCATCCTTATCCAAAAGAGCATCGAATAGAAATCCGCGAATCCTATTGTTAAAAACAGATTTAGAAGCATCTTTGCAGTCAGAAGCTATCTCTCCAGTTCTCGAAAATGAGCGTTTGAAAATTGCCAACTTTGCTTCTTTCTTATAATAATTACCCTTAGTAGCATGCCTAGTATTATATCTGGGAATTTCATTTGAAAAGATTTCTTAGCGGCGACGGAGCAATTCCCGTCTAGACATCATGCATCACATTCGCTACGGTGTCAAAATAGATCCTTATATGTAAAAAAAGCCAAAAATAAATCATCAGGAGAGTTTTGCGTGGAAAAAAATGTCTTAATCTTGGTAAATTCCAATAGTTTTGTTGTTATGATGTTTCCAACTTAGGTTACTATCGGTGAGAATTCCCAGGAATTTAACAGTCTTTACGATCAAGAGAACAGTACCCATTAGCGTTGGAATCGTATATGTTGGTACAAATCTCCTTATTAACCTTTTTTATCAGGATGAAATATAACATTATTTGATTTTTGGATATATTTGACCTTAACTCATGATTGACAGTAAGCCACTCAGAAACTTCGAGTAGTTCGGTGTTAATATTTTTTTAGCAATTGTAGCTATTTGTGAGCGCATAGGAGAGTGGTATCATCTGCAAAAAGAATTGTGAATTTTTGGCGGAGGATTTATGAATATCATTGTTGAAGATAAAAAATAAAATTAAAGAGGGCCCAGAACAGATCCCTGAGGCACTCCACAGATATTTAGTTCCTTGAGTAAGAAATGCTCGCCAATTTGGGTTTTTTTGACAGCGACACTGATTAAATTTCACCGATGAATGTAATAACAAAAGTCGTTATTGCGTATCACTGCCTTGACTTTTTATACTTTCTAGTCCCCAAGCAAGGGCTAGTACTAAATGATATACTATCAGAAACCCATATGAGTTGAATTGAACCCGTTATTAGTTTCTGTTATTATTAATGCAAAATAAAGAAAAGGGAAATTTCTGATTGAAATATTATACAAAAAAAGTAATTAAAGTTCCCTTTTTACCATTTCGTTATTATTTTTTCAATATCTGCCACACACAAGAGAAAAAAGTACAATTTAGACAAATAAGAAAAGGCAAGGACACCTCCAAGAAACCACCGGGCTTATAGGGGGGGCCACCTCGGTCAACAATATATATATTTTAAATTAGGCTGTGGATGTGCGGCTTGACCAATTCAGTATCATTTTGTTAAAATTCAAATACTTATTGCTTAAAATACGACAGTGATTTGATCGATAAAACCTGGCTGATCTAGTTTCATAACTATGTACTTTGCTACTTGTTGGGAACAAATTGAGAAACACCAGGGGGAATTAATTTGTTATGACACTGTGGAGCGGTCTTTCCGTTTCTTTATTTTATCAAGTTTTTAGAATGATGGATTTTACTGAGTGGTGTTGAGGGTGAAATGAGAGGGTGAATGGAATTCTATCGTTGTTTTCTCTGTGACGTTTGAAGTGTTGACTGTCGATGAATTTGTTGGGCGCGATGATGGGCCGCTTGAACAACAGGAGCGGGATAGCCGCATTTGTCAACGAAATTGCACATTTCCTCTGATTTTAAGGAAAATCAGAGTCGTCACTACAAAGGCGACAATGTCTTAGAAACTGAGAATAAGGAATGAAAAAAACCCTTTAAATTACTTAAAAATGATCCGGGTACTGGTAGAATCTTTTCGGCAACTTCCATTAATTTCATTCAAAAGTGACAAAAACATAGGTAAATTTTTAGTCAGAAGTACCTTCCAAACAAGTGATCAACCCGGAACAATTAAATGCGCTCGCGCACGATGCAAAACCTGTTCTTTCATTCGCAACGTTGATAAAATATCGGGACCCAAGCGATCTATTAAGATCACTGATCATTTCACCTGTACCTCAGCAATTGTCATCTACTGCATAACTTGCACTCTTTGCAAAAAGTTATACATCGGCGAAACAGGGACACGACCTGGCAACCGATTCCGAGAACACCTTCGTGACGTAGAGAAAGACGACACAATGCATGCGTATCTAAACCCGGTCCCGAGACACTTTAATCCCCCCAATCATTCTAAGCCACATATGGCAGTCTGCGGACTTTCCCTTCATCAAGGAAGCACGGAAAGCCACAAAAATCTAGAAAAAAAAAATTCAAATCGGCACTCTTAATCCTCACGGTATCAACGAAGGCTTTTCAGTCAGCTAATTTATTCTGTTGTTGATTCTCACGTTACCAGGCACCAAACAATAGCGAAGCTCTATCTTTCTGTATATAAACCACACACGACCCACAATTCCTCGATTTGCTCCGACTAAGGGCTAACGCTCCAAACGCCAGCTTTCGAATATCTTTACGGTTGCAAAATTACATTAAATACCATGTATTTCTTGCTTTGTCTTATCTTTCATGCTAGAATTTCCACATCCAAAATAAATAAATAAGGAGACAAAGGGTATCCTTGTCTCACACCCCTTAACAATTTAAAATGATCGGTAAAAAAGCCATAGTCCATATCCATCGTTGAATACTGTCACCAAAATTGAAGAGCGCAAGTGTCAAGTGGTATCGAATGCCCTTTTAACGTTACGTGGAAGGAGTATCCCAGGGATATTTTGAGTTTCAGTTTGCTCTAAAATGTCGTTAATTAACCTGGTATTTTGGCCAATATATCTTGTCTTCATAAAACCTGTTGGTATCCTGTATAAAACCTGTTTTAATACCCTTTCTAGTCTATTGGCTATTACTTTAGAGGCGATTTTATAGTCCAAGTTTAGTAGAGTGATCGACCTCCAATTTGCAAGGCTAAGTAAATCTGATTCGGTATGAAGGTGATTAAACCTCTGCGCAGGGAGAAACAATTATAGAACTCACAGGTGAAACCGTCCTCGCCAGGCGATTTCCCACTAGAAAAGGTCTTTAAAACATCCTTACATTCCTCTAGAGTTATTTCACCTTCCAGTTCTTTTTCTATGTTTTTGCAGCTTTGGTATTTCCAACTTGTTAACGAAATTTTCGAACCGATCAGCTTCAATATCCCCGTTAGAAGTGTAGAGGTCTCTAATATATAGATTTAGGCAAGCCTAAAAGCGGAGCTCCCTAATTAATTTCAAAACAAGAGACCAATCTATTTTAAGTACTGGAACGGCCCAAAAACATAATATACAATCGCCTCCTCGTTCTTCAGTTACGTCAAAATTTCTTGAAATCGTGGTATTGACGTCGCTGCACTATATAAATTGGGTTCCTCAGAAACATGAAAGAGTTCATGCAAGAAACTCGGTGATTATTTTTTTTTAAGGTTATTCCTCCGAAATAGAACTGACAATAGATTTTCGTTTAAACTTTGCCTATTGGTTGTTCATCGTAAGGGAATTTAAATTTTATAATGAAAAAGAGGGGTCCCCATATTCGTTTAGGAGCAGGAGCACCTTGAAGCTCCTTGAAAATACCCCATAATTCGTTAAAACATCGGCTTCAGAAACGTTTTTATTTGACTAGCTCATGCCACGTCTTATGGAATAACAAAGAAATAGGGAGAAAGCAAACCAAGGGATATAACTATAGATATACTGTATCGCCTTCAAGGAACAATTTAATGTATGTTTCATTATAAAAGCACGCATTTCCAGTCGACCTTGATTCAACTTGTTACTAGCATGCAGTGATCTCGAGGCCACAATATCTGTTCAATAAGTTCACGTTTCCGTCGATTATTTATTTTTCTGCAATGGGAATTTGTTTATATTCCTGTTATAGGAAGAAGGTGATTGCTAGTCTCAGAAAAATAGTAAAAAAATATAGGTCGCCACACTCGTTTACAAGAAAACGACGATTTATCTCTTTCACGAGCAAAGCCGTAAAGAAAACGCCGCCATTTTCTTCATGTGCGCGCTAATGACGCAATAAGTCGTGCGCAGTAAGGATGCGCAATGCAATACAGGGGAATGACCTTAATCACTCCCACAGTTAACGTTCGAACAACTTTTACAGTGCTCAAATTCATCTGTACGTCTCTACGAGATATTCAGTGAAAACAGGCCTTGCAAATAAATTTGTTTGAATTCATTATGTTTGTTTGCGGCGGCAGCTAGTTCTTGCTAGATGATGTATTTCGCAGTTTGGGAGGTCTTACAATGCATGTGCAACAAAAACAGATCATGCCATGTCAATGAATCAGTACTATGATATTAAAATATTTTTCGAAAACTATGCATTTTTGTAACTAAATGTGTGAACTATTTCTCACCTGAAACAAGGTTTCCGCCTGTTTTCTCTTGCTCTTTCTCTCGCTCTCTTTCACGTCGCAGTTCCCTTAATCTTGTCTCCTCGAAGATGAATTCACTCTACTTTCGTTTGCCGACATTGACATAACAAGAGATAAGGGTACTAACTAAGGGCACTAAGGTATGGAACTCTGATCGCACGCGCCTTCGGCTTCTTTCATTATTTCATCTGCTCTTTGAGTAAATGTTTGCCGTTCAGGAGTTTGAGTTCTGCTATTTTTTTCCTGTTATAGTTTCTCTTTTCTCAGGATATTGGATATCGGGTATTGGTTTTTGTGAGGTTTTTGTGAGATTCTCAACCTGGGACATGCTCAGGTAGAAGCCCTGCTTCATTTTATTAAGCGAAAGATCAGTGTTTGTGGTCTGCGAACTGAAGCTACGTCCACACTAAGCCGGATAAATTTGAAAACGGCGTTTTCGCCTCGAAAGCGGATAAAAAGTTTTCTGTCCACATTATACCGTTCTCAAATTGTTTCGCCATCGATTTTGAAACGCTGCCTCGCAACAAACGCTTAAATACATGCAAAACATGCCCACATTGTCCGAGCAACGTTATTCGATTGTTTGATGCCAGCGTTTTCAAAAAGTTCCGTTTTCGCCGTCCACACTAACACACCTAGCCAGCGTTTTCAAATTTATCCACCTTGAAGAGCGTTTTCAAAAAGTTCCGTTTTCGGTGACCGAAAAGACCGTTTTAGTGTGGACGGAAGGCCAATCCGGAGAAAAAAAATGCGTTTACAAATTTATCCGGATTAGTTTGGACGTAGCCTGAATGCGTCAAGTCTTTGAGATTTCAATTTCTGTTAAAGGGACACTCACGCCTGATTATAGAAATTTTTATGTTCTAATTTCCATATTATTGTGCCAAATGCCACCAAATACACGAATAAATTTGATAAAAAGATTCCACAGATCAAGATAGAACAGCTATTTTGACGAAGTAGTACAGGATTACAAGGATGGAAGTGGATTGAAATTCATCAAAATTGATTTCTAGACAGGATGTCCAGAAATCAAAGCTAAAATTCTGGCGAAATTTTGAATCTTTAAATAATTATTTTTTCTTCTTAGTTGATATTTCTTTCCTTTCACCACATTTTTCTCCTTCTATTGCAAGACAATAAAGGACGATTACAGCAAGCTACAGGCCATAATTATTAAAATATGATATATCGGGCGTGACAGTGTCCCTTTAAAAGTTAATTTAATTTGCACCGTTTTCACATTTGGACAGTCAACACAAACGGAATTTCAGCTATCCTGAGACTGATATCACAGCAGTTATATATCCCTTCATTACAAACGAACCTTGATTAATTCGCATATCAAAACCGTATACATATAATAACTTTACTTTAAAGAGCGATTATTCCCGAAAGCATACAAGAGACTTCACTGTGGGATGTTGTCGGCAAATTCTTTAACACCTTTTAATCCTTTCCGTGGATTTTTTCGAAAATCACTCGGACTCTCGAAGGGACTTTCAAAATTGTTCACTTCTTCTCTTCGACTTTTCACGTACAAAATGGAGGAGTTAACGGAGAACATGATCTCTCAAACACAAGATCGATCCTCGTCAACTAGCTCGACAGATTTTATTACGCATCGCTACGCCACGTGCAGACTTGTCAAATTACGAAAGTAAACGGACCCTCACAAAACCGGTTTTGCGTGCTATTTTATTTCGTAACCGCTGCGACCAGAGGATTTTTTGTGCGAAACGATCGCGGCTTCGCCTCACAATGATAGCGCCTTCGCTACCAAAAAAACAACCCTCTGGCACCCAGGGTATGTTTTCTCCAAATAGACTGTGTCTTTACAAGAGTCAGGCCCATGCAGCGAATCCTACCCCAATGCACGTCGACTCGAACAAAACAATAGCAGCACCATATAGCCAAGGTAATTGCTACAAGGCAAGGCAAGGCAATCTGAAGAATGCGAATTAAATCGAATCTACCAATGGGAGGCGGCCTTGGGCTTTTGAACTGCCAACGGGCCAACGGCAGCATGCGTTGCGATGCTTTGATTGGTAGATTCGAATTGACTCGCATTCCTTTGGGCACGAATCTGGCACCGATCATATTAACATGATAAAAGAAAATATCACCACACCACTCGTTTCTCCAGTTATTTTTTCACTACTTTGAATACGTTTCCTGCAGGGAATAAAACTGACAATTTAAGTTAGGTTTTTGAGGTAGCTAAAGATGCTTCTTTTTAATTGGCTTCTAAGCCCTCTAACATTTAGAGTCAACACAGAACAATGTTATCACGTGTTATCACTGCGATGATGTTGCTATCTTTGTTTATAAGTACTCTTTTATAGTATTGGTGACAAGATGTCGCTCGAGCCGAGGCTAAGTTAATTTGGCTTTGTAAAAAGCCAACATAATTTATTGTCCATCCATTATTTGAGTAGATTGGACAGTGTAGGCTTAATCTTTGTTTATACTGCGCTAAAGCGAAGTAAACATTTTTTTAACAAATACTAATAGCCCTATATATTCTTCATAAGGTCTATATAAAACGTTCTAATAACGCAGGAGTGTATTAAAATTAACTATGTGACTGAAATGATTATGTATTCTACATGTATTAGACGCTGTGTTCGTCATTTTTGCTGGGAATGTTGCAGTATGCACTCGATTGATCTTGCTTGCTCAAGTCACAATATGGCACACCCCTCATCATCATCACCTCAAGTCTGTCAATCAACTCTGAGAAACTGGGGCGAGATGATGGATCTTCTCCCCAACAGTCAGACATCAGTTCATATCTTTCATGGATTAAGAAATAACAGAAAGTTAAATGGCTGCGTTGTAAATGACATCTGGTCAATTTGCAATATCAATCAAATTACGTAGTTAAAAGAAAAGCCTAATAATGTTTTACATGCGTCGAAACTTTCCCCTTCCCCTTCCAATGTTAGCAACCAGCAAACTCAGCACAGCTCTAAATCACTTTCATCGACATTATGTAGACGTTGGAATAGCAAAGATGTGTAAGAAGCATTTTTTCTGCAATTATGGCCAAGCTTGTTGTCGCCTAAACCGGAATAAGTTGACAAATAAGTAAGATTAACCAGGGGTGGATCTGGGGAAGGGTGCACCCCCTGAGATGACATTTGGCTTTATAATATAACTAGCATTCTGCAAAAAATGTGGTTTATTGGTGATTACGTCATTTTTTAATTGTGTACTATCCCGTCCTAAGAAAAAATCTGGATCCGCCCCTGTTGACATAAAAAGTCATGCAAATATATTTCATTCAAAAAATCTATACAAGCCAAATATTTTAAAATAGCTGCTGCTCTGCGTAAACCCTGTTTAACGCAATTCTTTGCTTCAAGTAACAACATTTCGAAATAAAGATTTTGGACGCATCACGTGATCCCTTAGCAACCGTAACTATGCCGCCATCTTGCATGCCAGGTCACACATGATCAAACAAAGTGTTTTACTGCGATGGGAAGATTTCGCTGTGTTTTTTGGTGCTCCAGTCGCTCATATATAACTGAAATTGCAACGATTATTAAGCACCGTGGAGCTGTCACAGAAAGATTTCGAAAAAATAAGCGCGAACGATAGATCGCAAACATTAGAAGAGATGCGGTCAAAAAACGGCGCCATCAAGTATCAACACGGATGTTCTATTCACTTCCATGAGTAAGAATTTTTCGAACCAGCTAGAATGATTATTTTTTAAATAACTTTGGAGTATCAGAATGGTAAGGACGATAATATATATTTTTTATTATTTTTAGGGAAGCCGACAGATCTTTCCGACGAAGCTTATTCCTGACTGAGTTCTGTTTTAAATCCAAGTTCGCAGTCTGCTCTTGCGTAAGAGAAACGAGCTAAGGGAAGACACAACAAGAAATGGAAATTGGTTCAAGAATTGTGCAAGCAAACGACACATGAGAGTACAAGAGTCCAAATTATCGAAGAGAAAAGTGAAAAAGAGAAGGAAAACATCTGCACGAATGCTGACGGATATAAGCTTACCATTACATTTCCACTCCATTATGATTGCTATTCAGACTGAGCTTTCTATGCATGGCATACTGATAGAGGAACTAAAAAAAATCAAGCAATTACAGGAGGCTGAAAATTCAGTCCTTTCACCGAAGATTTCTACTTCCTCTATGTCATACATTGAAAGCTCGGCTATGGAAGTGGAGTTGGGCGGTAGTACGTACAGGTAAGCTTAAATGTCAGCATTCCTGTAGATTTTTTCTTTCTTCTCTTTCACTTTTCCCTTCGATAAGTTCGACTCCTTCACTCTCATGATCCGTTTGTTTGAACAATTCTTTGAGCACACTTTCGTTTCTTGATGGGTCTTTCCTTAGCTCGTTTCTGTCGTGCAACAGCAGACTGCGTACTTGGCGTTAAAACAGAACTCGAAGAATGACCCATATTCTTCGTCGGCGCCCAGTCAGGGTTAGTTTCGCCGGGAAGATCTGTCGGCCTTCCTAAAAATAAAAGTAATATCTTACCGTACTTACCATTCAGATACTCTAAAGTTATTTAAGAAAACAATCATTCTAGATGATTCAAAAATTGTTACTCGTGGAAGTGAATTGAACATTCGTGTTCATACTTGATGTCGCCATTTTTGACCGCATCTCTTCTGATATTTGCGATCCATCGATCATTTTTTATTAACTATTAATCAGTAGTATCTCTAGCAACCTATGTGGCATTTATGGTGTTGATATAAGGGATCCCAAATTAATGGGTTCCCACTCCACTGATAGAAGGTCAGTGGGTAATGGAAGAGTTGTGTGTGTGGGGGTTGGGGGAGGTGTAAGTGAAAAATTAAGGTGTTAAGGTTAATGGTTATATTGAGGGAGTGACCTCTGTAACACAGCATCCTCCAGCTCAATAAGGATTAGGGAAAACAATGAAATAAAAAGAAATTATAAGGCCAGAGTAACCATGGGAGATGAAACTGTGGTTATTTTAGGTTAAACAAAACAGTTTAAGAGAGTAACAAGGAGTGTTATTCTGCACTAACGTTGAGGGACCAACAAACTGCAATGCAGCCACGTCAACCACAAGGCAGTACAGAAAAAACTTAAAAGTGATTAATTGTTAAGGGTTAGTTAGTGCACTAACGTTGAGGGACCAACAAACTGCAATGCAGCCACGTCAACCACAAGGTAGTGCGGAAAAAAAGGAACAAAATGAAAATAATAACAAGTCAGAACTAAAAGATAGGATTAGAAAGGTAAAAAAAAAAA
The DNA here is from genome assembly GCA_947652115.1 of Blastomussa wellsi. Lineage (NCBI taxonomy): Eukaryota > Metazoa > Cnidaria > Anthozoa > Scleractinia > Plerogyridae > Blastomussa > Blastomussa wellsi. Next base: position 26,158,010 of record OX393563.1, on the reverse strand, counting down.
ATTTTTTAAAAATAATAATAATAATAATAGAAAATAAGGTTAGAAGTTATATTGAGGGAGTGATCTCTGCAATGCAGTACTCTCCAGCCCAATAGTGGTTATAGAAAAGAAATAAAGGTTAACTTTAAAAGAAAATGTTAGATCAAAGCAACCATAGGCAAGGAAAAATGGGGAGGAGGCTTAAAAAGTCCAGAATTTAAAATATTTCCCAGGGGTGTAAATTGCTGTAGTCCCACAGCCGGGTACTCAATAGGCCACAGGTACCACTGATACCGAAATAGTATTTTTCGTTCTTTAAATTTGTGGCCGTAGAATTTTAGAAGTGTTAGGTAAGAATTCTCCCTGAGGTTTGTTCTGGGTAGGGGTCAGGGGCCGTCTTTCCCTTGGGCTTGGCAAAGTCACTACAGGGATAAATTCCTGGTCGGCAGCAGATATGAAAATAAAGGAAAAAAGATATATATAGAGGCTGGCTTATGGCCTGACGGTGGGCCCAAAACTGATTGTTGACTAACCTAAAGACCAGGAGAGAAGCAAAGATCTTTCCAGACTGAAGGATGATGGAAAAATAAAGTATTTCAAAGGGGTCAGTTTATAGCCAATCTTGGATTTGAGAGTGGAAGCAATCTGAGGCAGGGGGGGGGGGGAGGGTTTGTAAAATAATTTTCAAAACTGAAAGGTGCAAATTAAAATTAATAAAGCAAAAACTCATGATTAAAAACCCTTCATCTGGTTTTGGCAGGAAAAATGATCTTAAATTAATATTAAAATAATTTTAATATTGAAATCAGGGCAGGATTGAAAGGAGTAAAGCTGAGAGAAAAAGATGCCAAGTGGAAGTGACTGAAGAAAAACAGATGAAATCCGGCCGGGTGACAGAGGAAGGATGCATCGACACCAAGGCTCCTAATGGTTGTGAATCATCAGGGGCAAAGCACAACCGAGCGAGGATGTTTCTAACCTGGTACCAGGTCAATGCCCGACATCCTCGTGTCGAGTCCTTGAAGAAGAGAAATGTAGTAGTGGAAACTGGAGTAGAAAACTGGCAATGAAAAGGAGCCTAAATACGTTGCGTTTACCGTTAAAATTGTAAAAATTCAGTGAAAGGTCATGTAGCTCAATATAAATGCCAGAGGGAATGGGGGAGAGGACACTATAAAGCTAAAAACAATTTTCCTTATTAGAAACAGTAAACAATTTTTTCAGCCCGGCTGAAAACCGGAAAATTCCGAGGGATACTTTGCGTGACAAACTCGCACAGGGCGAGCATAGTCCCGTCCCGTTAATCTGTCAAATAAAAATTGCAATTGCGAAAGGAGAAAAATAAAAAAAGAGAAACCTACGGTGCCAGGGTGTTGTTTTTGTCTCCTCCTTGCAACTTTCTGTGTGAAGAGCGTAAAATTTTTGTCTGGGGTGACCTACGCCATCATTGCGTGATCTGTATTACGTAGAGAAAGTACTGCAGTGGTTGTGATCAGCGGTATCTACATCGTACAAACAAAATGGCCGGTTCAGTTGGGTTGGTTCTAGCATGTTTTAATGCAGGGAAAATGATGGACAATCCTTTTAATGACAGCTTCCAGAGTTTCTCTCTCCATATCTCCCCCGCACCCTCAAACACCCGCCACACCCCACGACAGTACAATACACGGCCTAGGCCCCCCATTTGTTAAATAATTAAATATTCACATTTTCAAATCATGGGTGCCTGTACAAAGGTGTTACCAAATATAAAATATTTACATTTTTCGTTCTTAAAGAACCAGGAAGTTTGATGTAATTTACAGTCATTTCAGGAAACAGATAAAAATATTAAGTGAAATACCAAAATCTGTAATTTTTCGTTCTGAAATTGCTTAATAATTCAAAAACATAAATAAATTTTGCGTAGGTATAGGGATGTCAAATAAATAAATAAAAAAGAATATATATAGAAAAAAATAAAATAAAATTACTGAAGGAGCTAACCATGGTTCATGCATTTAGAAAAATTTTCCCTAAATTTTCCAAATTCGTCATTTGTAATCTGTCCCAATCCCTCCCATCCTTACCTTATTCTGTTTTGCTTTAAAATCACATCTGTGATTTGCAATGTAGGGATAAGACAGTGTTTGAGGACTGTGGCTATATTGGTGATTCAGAAAATAATAATGGTATACTTTGAATTAGTATTTAGCATTGTTAGCTTAAAAAATAATAATAAAAATGGAATAGTGGTAGATGGGGAATATGTATTGGGAAAAAAAAAAATTTTAAAAATTGCATTAAAAAAGGGGGGGTTAATAAATAAATAAAAAATTATGTAAGAATTATAATAAAGATAATAAATAGAGGTTAATAATTACTATTATTAAATAAATCAGTAATTATTAATTACCGGATGGTAAACTCTGTGTTAGTATTAGTTAGGCAGTACAGAAAAAACTTAAAAGTGATTAATTGTTAAGGGTTAGTTAGTGCACTAACGTTGAGGGACCAACAAACTGCAATGCAGCCACGTCAACCACAAGGTAGTGCGGAAAAAAAGGAACAAAATGAAAATAATAACAATTTTTATTTAGTATTAATCAGTAGTTTCTCTAGCAACCTATGTGGCATTTATGGTGTTGATATAAGGGATCCCAAATGAATGGGTTCCCACTCCACTGATAGAAGGTGATTATTTTTTTTTAAGGTTATTCCTCCGAAATAGAACTGACAATAGATTTTCGTTTAAACTTTGCCTATTGGTTGTTCATCGTAAGGGAATTTAAATTTTATAATGAAAAAGAGGGGTCCCCATATTCGTTTAGGAGCAGGAGCACCTTGAAGCTCCTTGAAAATACCCCATAATTCGTTAAAACATCGGCTTCAGAAACGTTTTTATTTGACTAGCTCATGCCACGTCTTATGGAATAACAAAGAAATAGGGAGAAAGCAAACCAAGGGATATAACTATAGATATACTGTATCGCCTTCAAGGAACAATTTAATGTATGTTTCATTATAAAAGCACGCATTTCCAGTCGACCTTGATTCAACTTGTTACTAGCATGCAGTGATCTCGAGGCCACAATATCTGTTCAATAAGTTCACGTTTCCGTCGATTATTTATTTTTCTGCAATGGGAATTTGTTTATATTCCTGTTATAGGAAGAAGGTGATTGCTAGTCTCAGAAAAATAGTAAAAAAATATAGGTCGCCACACTCGTTTACAAGAAAACGACGATTTATCTCTTTCACGAGCAAAGCCGTAAAGAAAACGCCGCCATTTTCTTCATGTGCGCGCTAATGACGCAATAAGTCGTGCGCAGTAAGGATGCGCAATGCAATACAGGGGAATGACCTTAATCACTCCCACAGTTAACGTTCGAACAACTTTTACAGTGCTCAAATTCATCTGTACGTCTCTACGAGATATTCAGTGAAAACAGGCCTTGCAAATAAATTTGTTTGAATTCATTATGTTTGTTTGCGGCGGCAGCTAGTTCTTGCTAGATGATGTATTTCGCAGTTTGGGAGGTCTTACAATGCATGTGCAACAAAAACAGATCATGCCATGTCAATGAATCAGTACTATGATATTAAAATATTTTTCGAAAACTATGCATTTTTGTAACTAAATGTGTGAACTATTTCTCACCTGAAACAAGGTTTCCGCCTGTTTTCTCTTGCTCTTTCTCTCGCTCTCTTTCACGTCGCAGTTCCCTTAATCTTGTCTCCTCGAAGATGAATTCACTCTACTTTCGTTTGCCGACATTGACATAACAAGAGATAAGGGTACTAACTAAGGGCACTAAGGTATGGAACTCTGATCGCACGCGCCTTCGGCTTCTTTCATTATTTCATCTGCTCTTTGAGTAAATGTTTGCCGTTCAGGAGTTTGAGTTCTGCTATTTTTTTCCTGTTATAGTTTCTCTTTTCTCAGGATATTGGATATCGGGTATTGGTTTTTGTGAGGTTTTTGTGAGATTCTCAACCTGGGACATGCTCAGGTAGAAGCCCTGCTTCATTTTATTAAGCGAAAGATCAGTGTTTGTGGTCTGCGAACTGAAGCTACGTCCACACTAAGCCGGATAAATTTGAAAACGGCGTTTTCGCCTCGAAAGCGGATAAAAAGTTTTCTGTCCACATTATACCGTTCTCAAATTGTTTCGCCATCGATTTTGAAACGCTGCCTCGCAACAAACGCTTAAATACATGCAAAACATGCCCACATTGTCCGAGCAACGTTATTCGATTGTTTGATGCCAGCGTTTTCAAAAAGTTCCGTTTTCGCCGTCCACACTAACACACCTAGCCAGCGTTTTCAAATTTATCCACCTTGAAGAGCGTTTTCAAAAAGTTCCGTTTTCGGTGACCGAAAAGACCGTTTTAGTGTGGACGGAAGGCCAATCCGGAGAAAAAAAATGCGTTTACAAATTTATCCGGATTAGTTTGGACGTAGCCTGAATGCGTCAAGTCTTTGAGATTTCAATTTCTGTTAAAGGGACACTCACGCCTGATTATAGAAATTTTTATGTTCTAATTTCCATATTATTGTGCCAAATGCCACCAAATACACGAATAAATTTGATAAAAAGATTCCACAGATCAAGATAGAACAGCTATTTTGACGAAGTAGTACAGGATTACAAGGATGGAAGTGGATTGAAATTCATCAAAATTGATTTCTAGACAGGATGTCCAGAAATCAAAGCTAAAATTCTGGCGAAATTTTGAATCTTTAAATAATTATTTTTTCTTCTTAGTTGATATTTCTTTCCTTTCACCACATTTTTCTCCTTCTATTGCAAGACAATAAAGGACGATTACAGCAAGCTACAGGCCATAATTATTAAAATATGATATATCGGGCGTGACAGTGTCCCTTTAAAAGTTAATTTAATTTGCACCGTTTTCACATTTGGACAGTCAACACAAACGGAATTTCAGCTATCCTGAGACTGATATCACAGCAGTTATATATCCCTTCATTACAAACGAACCTTGATTAATTCGCATATCAAAACCGTATACATATAATAACTTTACTTTAAAGAGCGATTATTCCCGAAAGCATACAAGAGACTTCACTGTGGGATGTTGTCGGCAAATTCTTTAACACCTTTTAATCCTTTCCGTGGATTTTTTCGAAAATCACTCGGACTCTCGAAGGGACTTTCAAAATTGTTCACTTCTTCTCTTCGACTTTTCACGTACAAAATGGAGGAGTTAACGGAGAACATGATCTCTCAAACACAAGATCGATCCTCGTCAACTAGCTCGACAGATTTTATTACGCATCGCTACGCCACGTGCAGACTTGTCAAATTACGAAAGTAAACGGACCCTCACAAAACCGGTTTTGCGTGCTATTTTATTTCGTAACCGCTGCGACCAGAGGATTTTTTGTGCGAAACGATCGCGGCTTCGCCTCACAATGATAGCGCCTTCGCTACCAAAAAAACAACCCTCTGGCACCCAGGGTATGTTTTCTCCAAATAGACTGTGTCTTTACAAGAGTCAGGCCCATGCAGCGAATCCTACCCCAATGCACGTCGACTCGAACAAAACAATAGCAGCACCATATAGTCAAGGTAATTTCTACAAGGCAATGCAAGGCAATCTGAAGAATGCGAATTAAATCGAATCTACCAATGGGAGGCGGCCTTGGGCTTTTGAACTGCCAACGGGCCAACGGCAGCATGCGTTGCGATGCTTTGATTGGTAGATTCGAATTGACTCGCATTCCTTTGGGCACGAATCTGGCACCGATCATATTAACATGATAAAAGAAAATATCACCACACCACTCGTTTCTCCAGTTATTTTTTCACTACTTTGAATAAGTTTCCTGCAGGGAATAAAACTGACAATTTAAGTTAGGTTTTTGAGGTAGCTAAAGATGCTTCTTTTTAATTGGCTTCTAAGCCCTCTAACATTTAGAGTCAACACAGAACAATGTTATCACGTGATATATTATTTCAATAAATCTCTGCGATGATGTTGCTATCTTTGTTTGTAAGTACTCTTTTATAGTATTGGTGACAAGATGTCGCTCGAGCCGAGGCTAAGTTAATTTGGCTTTGTAAAAAGCCAACATAATTTATTGTCCATCCATTATTTGAGTAGATTGGACAGTGTAGGCTTAATCTTTGTTTATACTGCGCTAAAGCGAAGTAAACATTTTTTGAACTAATACTAATAGCCCTATATATTCTTCATAAGGTCTATATAAAACGTTCTAATAACGTAGGAGTGTATTAAAATTAACTATGTGATTTAAATGATTATGTATTCTACATGTATTAGACGCTGTGTTCGTCATTTTTGCTGGGAATGTTGCAGTATGCACTCGATTGATCTTGCTTGCTCAAGTCACAATATGGCACACCCCTCATCATCATCACCTCAAGTCTGTCAATCAACTCTGAGAAACTGGGGCGAGATGATGGATCTTCTCCCCAACAGTCAGACATCAGTTCATATCTTTCATGGATTAAGAAATAACAGAAAGTTAAATGGCTGCGTTGTAAATGACATCTGGTCAATTTGCAATATCAATCAAATTACGTAGTTAAAAGAAAAGCCTAATACTGTTTTACATGCGTCGAAACTTTCCCCTTCCCCTTCCAATGTTAGCAACTAGCAAACTTTGCACAGCTCTAAATCACTTTCATCGACATTATGTAGACGTTGGAATAGCAAAGATGTGTAAGAAGCATTTTTTCTGCAATTATGGCCAAGCTTGTTGTCGCCTAAACCGGAATAAGTTGACAAATAAGTAAGATTAACCAGGGGTGGATCTGGGGAAGGGTGCACCCCCTGAGATGACATTTGGCTTTATAATATAACTAGCATTCTGCAAAAAATGTGGTTTATTGGTGATTACGTCATTTTTTAATTGTGTACTATCCCGTCCTAAGAAAAAATCTGGATCCGCCCCTGTTGACATAAAAAGTCATGCAAATATATTTCATTCAAAAAATCTATACAAGCCAAATATTTTAAAATAGCTGCTGCTCTGCGTAAACCCTGTTTAACGCAATTCTTTGCTTCAAGTAACAACATTTCGAAATAAAGATTTTGGACGCATCACGTGATCCCTTAGCAACCGTAACTATGTCGCCATCTTGCATGCCAGGTCACACATGATCAAACAAAGTGTTTAACTGCGATGGGAAGATTTCGCTGTGTTTTTAGGTGCTCCAGTCGCTCATATATAACTGAAATTGCAACGATTATTAAGCACCATGGAGCTGTCACAGAAAGATTTCGAAAAAATAAGCGAGAACGATAGATCGCAAACATTAGAAGAGATGCGGTCAAAAAACGGCGCCATCAAGTATCAACACGGATGTTCTATTCACTTCCATGAGCAAGAATTTTTCGAACCAGCTAGAATGATTATTTTTTAAATAACTTTGGAGTATCAGAATGGTAAGGACGATAATATATTTTTTTTATTATTTTTAGGGAAGCCGACAGATCTTTCCGACGAAGCTTATTCCTGACTGAGTTCTGTTTTAATTTCAAGTTCGCAGTCTGCTCTTGCGTAAGAGAAACGAGCTAAGGGAAGACACAACGAGAAATGGAAATTGGTTCAAGAATTGTTCAAGCAAACGACACATGAGAGTTCAAGAGTCCAAATTATCGAAGAGAAAAGTGAAAAAGAGAAGGAAAACATCTGCACGAATGCTGACGGATATAAGCTTACCATTACATTTCCACTCCATTATGATTGCTATTCAGACTGAGCTTTCTATGCATGGCATACTGAGAGAGGAACTAAAAAAAATCAAGCAATTACAGGAGGCTGAAAATTCAGTCCTTTCACCGAAGATTTCTACTTCCTCTATGTCATACATTGAAAACTCGGCTATGGAAGTGGAGTTGGGCGGTAGTACGTACAGGTAAGCTTAAATGTCAGCATTCCTGCAGATTTTTTCTTTCTTCTCTTTCACTTTTCCCTTCGATAAGTTCGACTCCTTCACTCTCATGATCCGTTTGTTTGAACAATTCTTTGAGCACACTTTCGTTTCTTGATGTGTCTTTCCTTAGCTCGTTTCTGTCGTGCAACAGCAGACTGCGTACTTGGCGTTAAAACAGAACTCGAAGAATGACCCATATTCTTCGTCGGCGCCCAGTAAGGGTTAGTTTCGCCGGGAAGATCTGTCGGCCTTCCTAAAAATAAAAGTAATATCTTACCGTACTTACCATTCAGATACTCTAAAGTTATTTAAGAAAACAACCATTCTAGATGATTCAAAAATTGTTACTCGTGGAAGTGAATTGAACATTCGTGTTCATACTTGATGTCGCCATTTTTGACCGCATCTCTTCTGATATTTGCGATCCATCGATCGCGACTATTTTGAAAATTATTTCTGTGAGAGCTCACTGGTGCTTAATAATTGTTGTAAAGTGATAAGTGTTTGTCCCTATATGAGCGACTGGAACACCTAAAAACGCAGCGAAATCTTGCCATAGTAGTGAAACACTTTGTTTTGCGTGCAAAACCTCTATAGAGAAAGGTTCAACGAATCGCCAGGTTCTTGTCTATCATGTATAACATGAAGGTCAAAATATTTCCCACAAGTTGCAAATACGTTCTTTAGGTTTTGTTTGGTTTTCGTTACCAAGGCGTGTTCATTTTTTCTGTGAAGAACACTAACATGGCGGCTATGATCTGAAATGAATACCCTATACGTCTTCTCATCCCTTATAGTAACAGAAATATTTTGTCAACATAGAATCAAAAGAGAAAATGATATTGATATATACAAAGGTCCAGAAGGTCGCTTTCGCCATTTCTACATCCCCCATAACACACCTTGCTTTCCCCAAAAATTTTGGACAAGCTCTGTCTTCATTTTCCCTTGGGACGCCTGTAATACCCAGGAGAATTTGGAAACAAAGGTTATGCAAAATTTTGGGGGGCAAAGAAAGTGTATTATGGGGGATGTGGAAATGGAGAAGGCTGTACAGCAAAAAAAAAAACAATGAGTGCTAAACCTCGGTAAGGAGATAATCACGGGAACGAGCGAGGTTGATCAGTTTGTAGCAAACCGTTATTTAGTTACTCACACTTCAGCAGAGCACATGTCAGGTCTTTCCATGCGATAACCAGTCTTTAAACGTTTACACAGCTCTGAATTGGAAAACATGGGATACGGGACACCTCCTGAATAGCATCGTGAAAATAAGAAAGTTAGTAGCAAACAAACCAAAAAACAATAATTAATTTAGATAAAAGGAATAAGGAAAAACACCAAATAATTACAAAAAACTGAGGTTTTTTTTACTTACCCATTGTGGCCATTTCCCAAAGAAGAATACCAAAGGACCAGCTATAAAAGATTAAGAGTCAACTATTCACCACAACTATTTTTTTTTTATTTCTCTAGGTAACGAATAAATTGTAATCTGCCGACTCCTACTTTGGTGTTCGAATTCATTCCAAGAAATCTCCTTGATCCTAGATCACACTGGCGCAAACACACACCAAATACCCATTAACACATTTCTATCGAGTTTCCTTAATGGGCGCGGATGGCGGGTTTTAAGTAATGGGTCGCGGGATTTAAAAAAAAAGCCGCGGGTTTTCAAGACTGCCTTTCTTTCTAAATGAAATTCATACAAGCAAATAAAAAATCTATGACACTAAACGAATTTCGTAAGAACTACACCAGGCAGTCTGCTACAAGACCTCGACTGAAGTTGAACTTGAACTGGAAGAATGTTTTCTCGCTTTTTGATCTGAAAAGCAAGAGCCCGGATGGAAGTTGCCTTGATTTTATACCAATGGTGTACCAATTTTTACCAATGCTTTTTTCGCGTGTCGGGGATCTTTTTCACGAATTTCTCCAACTGTAATCACATGTACTGGCAAATAAAGTTATGAGTATTCGAGGAGTCGATGCTAATCTGTTTCGATCCGTAGTTCACCAGTGAATAAATCACGGATCCCATTTTGTTTCAAAGTTCGACACTAAAGTCCATTGTTTCAGCTTATATTTTTAGAATTCATGAAAAAACAGAGAACCCGAGACTTTATCAAAACCCGCGACCCGCGACAATTATGGGAAATTCATTTGTACCAAGTAATAACACCAGATCTTAACCTGCAATCCGATACGCTATCACAGTCGAGCATTCTGTTCATTTCGTTAGTTAAGGTGGCGGGCCGGGAAACACCAGAATGCCGCTTTTATCATTTAAATAATCTTTGCTTCGTTTGGGCCTTTATAAAATTTATGGTGATTTTTTGGTAAATTTAATATTTCTGAAAGGATAAGAAACGTTGAAGATTTGATAAATGGACAACAAACAGTACGTCCCCTGGGATGCCCTTTTGTGGGAGTCAGCTGTCTGGTGGCGTTTCAATCCATTTTATCAATTGATTCCTTCTTAGAACTTATAAATTTCATTCCTGAGTACACGTGTATCCCCGCTTTAATCAAAACCCGCAAAAAGCGCACAATTACATTTTATATCCGACATTGAAACGCTTTTTAAAAGTTTTTTTTTTAAATGTGATATCCACCTTTCCCCGAGTGTCTAGGTAAACTGTTTTGGCATTTCACAGAAATATTAACTTACACGTCACTTTTGGTGGTGAAAATGCTGTAAAAAATCGATTCTGGAGCCATCCATTTCACTGGAAGCCTTTTGGTCTTCTTTGCACTGTACACGTCCTCATAGATTTGACGCATCAAACCAAAGTCTGACACTTTGACTCGATTATCACTGCCGACTAGGATATTACGAGCTGCAAGGTCACGATGAATAAAGTATTTCTCGGCGAGGTGGTTCTAAAAAAAATGAATAATCGGACGTGAAAAATTAAAAAAAAAAACAATGAGATACTGCCTGGTATTCTGCTAATTTATTTCAGCGAAACCGTGCTGGAAATTAAACTTGGGGAGACAATGCTTTTGCATATGCCAACGATGTTCGCTGTTTATTTCCGCTCATGTGCTCACAGTTTGTTTTGCAGCAACAGATAACAGAAAAAAAACAGCAATTACACATACAGTACATTTAAAATATATCAGAGACATGATGCAACGTCATCTTCCTAGAAGGAAACAACATGTCCCCGCCACATGTTGTTGTGTTTATTCATGTGCTTTCCGTTGTAAACATGTCTCTGCGACCTGTCCTTTGCCGTGTCAGAATTTGATTTGAATTATTTACTACTAATAAACGAAATAACAAAGACACTTCTATACACTAAAGGCATTTCTTTAGCAAATCTTTTTCCTGGAGAAAGTCGAGTGCGCTTAAAGGACCCTAGACAGCCACACCTTTGTTTTTGTTTATATGGGAGAATTTCAGTATTACTCAGCCACACACATGCGAGAGTTCACTGAGAAACCTGCTAAATTTACAATTAGACACTTCCAGTAACATAATTTCGATGGCATCGAAAATGGCGGAGACTGACTAGGACCTTTTAACGCGGAGCGTGTCAAAACGTAAATGATCACTCAAAAACTTGTTAAAGGTAATAAAACACTCCCACAAACACAACTTACAACGATACACTAAGATTTCGCGTTACCAAACAATTTCCATAATTTCGATGGCATCGAAAATGGCGGAGGCTGACTAGTGCTCTTTGGTGAAAATAATCGTTCTTTCAAGATAACTACACGTTTACTCGAAGATTACCATTCCACTTGATATTTGCCAAGCAAAAGAAAACAATTGTTGAGTAAAGCTGTGTGCTTCTTTATCGTCATCATCAATATTTTCATTTGATGGCAACATGACATCTGCGTTGTCCTTTCCCTTTGATGTCGATGGTACCGCCAACAGCTCGATGTTTCCTTGATGTTGAGTACAAGTACTGTTTATCTAAAGGAATGAAGGAATAAAAGGAACAACAAATCTTAAAAATTAATGATGCAATACAAAATGACGTTGAAAAAATATCTAGTTCATTTTATTAATCCTAATTTGTCTGGGGTGCGCGAGGGAGAATTAATTAAGCAGAACTTGGGATCATAATTTGAAACTATGCAATGTGAAACGTACCCAAGTAATAGACCACTTCAGAAAATACCATAATGCTCTTTGTTTGTCCCCAAAATTTTGCATAAGCATTGTTCTTGTTTCCTCTTGGGACCATTGTAAGTCCCATGAGAAAATGGAAACAATGCTTATGCAAAATTTTTGGGACAAACAAAGAGTATCATGGCATTTCCCAAAGTGGCCTATATACGAAACACGCAAGACACTGTTTCATTGCAATTCAAACTCGTGAAGATAGATGAACATGCAACGAACCGCGGTGTAGTTTCTACGAAATTCGAAGTTTTAGGAAATGTGCTGAAACAATCTCTATAATTTGGTTTTATCAACTGGGTTGATAAGGTCAATTGGCCACCGTAAAGAGATTCAAGAGCTGACGTTTCGAGCGTTAGCCCTTCGTCGGAGCGAATCAAGGAATTGTGCGTCGTGTGTCTTTATATACAGAAAGATGGAGCTTCGCTATTGGCTGGTGCCTGGTAACGTGAAAACTTCGGAATAAATTAGTTGAATGAAAAGCGTTCGTTTATACCGTGAGGATTAAGAGTGCCGATTTGAAAAATAAATTTTTGTTCTAGAGTTTTACGGCTTTCCGTGTTTCCTTGGTGAAGGGAAAGGCCGCAGACTGTCATATGTTGCTTAGAATGATTTGGGAGATTGAAGTGTCTCGCGACCGGTTTCGATGCATTTTTGTCGTCTTTCTCTACGTCACGAAGGTATTCTCGGAATCGGTCGCCAAGTCGTCTCCCTGTTTCGCCGATGTATAACTTTTTGCAAAGAGTGCAAGTTATACAGTAGATGGCATTGGCTGAGGTACAGGTGAAGTGATCAGTGATTTTGATAGATCGCTTGGGTCCCGATATTTTGTCAACGTTGTGAATGAAAGGGCATGTTTTGCATCGTGCGCGAGCGCATTTAAAAGTTCCAGGTTGATCACTAGTTTGGAATGCACTTTTGACAAAAAAGTTACCTATGTTTTTGTCGCGTTTAAATGAAATTAATGGAGGTTGCGAAAAGATTCTACCAGTGTCGGGATCATTTTGAAGTAATTTAAACTTTTTGAGAATGATGGATTTAACTGCGTGGTTGTGATGGTGAAATGTGAGGGTGAATGGAATTCTATCGTTGTTTTCTCTCTGTGACGTTTGTAGTGCTGACTGTCGATCAATTTGCTGGGCGCGATGATGGCCCGCTTGTCGAAGAAATTGCACATTTCCTCTGATTTTAAGGAAAAATCAGAGTCGTCACTACAAAGACGGCGAAGTCTAACAAACTGAGAATAAGGAATGGAATTCTTGACATGTGATGGATGTGAAGATGAGTACAACAAATAGCTATGAGAATCTGTGGGTTTGTAGTGCACACTGGTGCATAAACTGTTGCCTTCGATAGAAACTTTGATATCCAGGAATGCTAAGGAAGTATCGGAAATTTCCCAGGTATATTTAAGGGCAGGATGAAACGAATTAACAGCGGTAATAAATTGATTAAGATCCTCTCTGGTAGAAGAGGTAGCGCCGATACAGTCGTCAATGTAGCGACGATAGAGTTCAGGTTTTGGGCCGTTGTATTGATTGAAAAATTGGTGTTCAATGTAGCCTACGAAAAGATTGGCGTAGCTGGGTCCCATTTTGGTACCCATGGCCACGCCATTGATTTGTTTGTAATAATTGTTCGCGAATGAAAAACAGTTGAGTGTTAACACTAACTCAGCCAGGCGGAGTAGTGTTTCCGAGCTTGGTTCCTTAACAGTGCGTAAATCAAAAAAATGTTTGAGGGCTAGAAGACCTTGGCCATTTGGGATGACGGTGTAAAGAGATGTAATATCCATAGTGAAAATAAGTTTGTCTTCGCCCAGGAAATTGAAATCGCGAAAAATTTGAAGTGCGTGTTGACACATATGACGGTAAAGATCTGACAATAGGTGCCATAATTTTGTCTAAATAGCTGGAAATGAGTTCGGTACAGGCAGAGACGATAGGTCGACCTGGGTTGTTAGGTTTGTGAATTTTAGGTAAAAAGTAAATTAAATGCGCTCGCGCACGATGCAAAACATGTATGGTGGCCGACTGTTCTCACAGAAAAATTGGTTTTGGAAATTTGAGAAGAAGGCTAGGAGTTTTCGGTGATATCGATCGAAGAAAAATGTTGACAAGCCTGCGCGACTCCTACGTGCCGTGACATTTGTACTGATTTGCCGTTCCCTTTTCGATTTCGATCTTTCGACCGTTTTCTTGCTTCGCACTTGTTTCTTAAGGGCAATAATTCTGTGTCATGATGAGGACTATGAATAAGAATAGATCCGTTTTAGCGTTGTACAGAAAATGTTAAGAGGTCATAGGGCTGCATGATTTCCGTTGTTATCTGACGCTTTCGTGTAGAGTCTGACATCTCTATAATTTATCATTTGCTGTTACATGTAGTTTATTTTGGATCATATCTAATGCGAGACTTTCTTTTAGCTCTCTAAATTTGCTTTAGAAAGACAAAGTGTGAGATTTACCGTGAGATTTATCTTACTTGCATTCTACATTGTGGGGCCGGGCCTGGCTGTTTCATATTGCAAGTTATTGTTGCGTCTCATCACGGATACGATAATTATCTTTGTCCGACTAAACCAAATACTGCTGCATCTTTACTTCTTGAAGGCTATTAGACGCTGTCTGTCGCCAAGGTTGTTTCTTGCATCAACTCGGACGAGCTTTTTTCTCTTGAGCTCAGTGTTTTGGTTTCTATCTCCTTTATTCGTCAATGTGACATTCTAGCACCACACGATTAAGCTGTAAATTTTCACGCGCACGTCTGTTGACTATGTTGCGTGTTACGTTTGCCAATACATGGTTTTGTTCAGGCAACGTGACAGTGTAAAACTGTTGACAAGCCTGCGCGACGCTAACATGTCACCGAGGCTCGGGGGAATAAAACAAAAGATTTTGCATCGAGGCTTAGGGATGAATAAATAATTTCTTTTGTTTTATTCCCCTAAGTCTCGGCGCCATATTAGAAGTTTAATATATTGGAATTGGTCTATTCTACGCGTTTTGCCCGAAAAATGTCGAAAATTTTTTAAACTGGGGAGCGCTGCAGCCCCCCAGACGCCTCGTACGCCTTTGTTCATATGGGAGCACCCCTCCACTCCCGGTAAACTTGGTTTGACAACACCACACAAAGCAGAATTTGAAGACCCTCTTAGTCGTGTCTTACTGCACTGGTACGCCTTTTTGAACCAGTCTTCTGCTCAAAGTTCCCAAACTCTAAGCATGTTCAAGAAAATCCCGACGAACAATTGAAGTCCAGAATCTCCTTTCGTCTGAGATTTTTCATAACATAGCGTAGATCTGCTTCGTGTGTCACTGCTTCGGATCGACCTTTCCGCCATCTTTGATTAGAAGACAGCTGATCATAGATATCGGCCGGTCGTTCTCACAGCGTTTTTCAAATTCAAATGTATTTGGTATTGAAATCAAAACTCTGATTTTATTCTTGGTGTTTTTTTTTTATTTTCTTAATTTTTTTTCATGTTTGTTGTTTCATTTCCGAAACATGTTTTTTAATTTTTTTTTCATTTTTTTTAACCAAAATTAAATTTATTTTAAAACATTTGTAGTATATCCCTTTTATTTTTTTATATATATATTTTTTCTTTTTCAGAAAAAAAATTTATTCAACTAAAAAGTGTTTTTTTCTTCGCTTTTTCTTCGAATATTTTAGAATTTGGCCCAATTTTTCTGTGAGAACAGTCGGCCACCATAAACATGCCCTTTCATTCACAACGTTGACAAAATATCGGGACCCAAGCGATCAGTTAAATCCATCATTCTCAAAAAGTTTAAATTACTTCAAAATGATCCCGACACTGGTAGAATCTTTTCGCAACCTCCATTAATTTCATTTAAACGCGACAAAAACATAGGTAACTTTTTTGTCAAAAGTGCATTCCAAACTAGTGATCAATCTGGAACTTTTAAATGCGCTCGCGCACGATGCAAAACATGCCCTTTCATTCACAACGTTGACAAAATATCGGGACCCAAGCGATCTATCAAAATCACTGATCACTTCACCTGTACCTCAGCCAATGCCATCTACTGTATAACTTGCACTCCTTGCAAAAAGTTATACATCGGCGAAACAGGGAGACGACTTGGCGACCGATTCCGAGAATACCTTCGTGACGTAGAGAAAGACGACAAAAATGCATCGAAACCGGTCGCGAGACACTTCAATCTCCCAAATCATTCTAAGCAACATATGACAGTCTGCGGCCTTTCCCTTCACCAAGGAAACACGGAAAGCCGTAAAACTCTAGAACAAAAATTTATTTTTCAAATCGGCACTCTTAATCCTCACGGTATAAACGAACGCTTTTCATTCAACTAATTTATTCCGAAGTTTTCACGTTACCAGGCACCAGCCAATAGCGAAGCTCCATCTTTCTGTATATAAATACACACGACGCACAATTCCTTGATTCGCTCCGACGAAGGGCTAACGCTCGAAACGTCAGCTCTTGAATCTCTTTACGGTTGCCAATTGACATTATCAACCCAGTTGATAAAACCAAATTATATAGTTATACTTCCCACCGACGCAGCACCACAGTTTCTTTAGAAACTTACCCCCCCTGAAACAATCTATCTCTAGCGTTTGATAAATCTTCTGAATCGAAACTAAAACTAGGGAAAAAACGAAGAAATAAAATCGTACAAATCTGTACTAATTAACCCTATTCAGACGGGCGAGAGGGAGGGTAGGAGGCGTTTTGAAACCAGTGTTAACTATTAAAGCTCTGACCACTAAACTTGTTCGTAGGGCTTGTTCAAAGGGTAGTCCACGGACAAGTCCGTAGGGAAGTCCGCGAACTAGGGGGTCATTCGGTAGTCCGCGGACCGGGGGACAGTTTAATTTTTTCAACACTGCCCATATATAAACACCTGATTGAAGAATGACATTGCACATCTTCTTCAGCCCTTAATATGGGGTGTCTGTTTTAAAACAGGTTCCAATTAAATACACGCCGTTTTATGGCAAATACCATTGAATAAATACGTGCTGTTTCATGACAAATACCATTGACTAAATGATCAATATGTGGACAATATGACATGGATATATGCAGTTATAAAGGAGCAAACTCTTGGGTATATCTTACTTCAGCAAGATTCTCAGTAGACAGGGTTATGTCAAGGACGACATCTGGTGATTCCACCATGGATGCTGTTTGTTCTTCTATCTCTTCCTTAGCGGCGTTTTCCTACATACATATTGACATATTAGTTGGGTTTGAATTTTATCAGTTACTTTCCTTTGTTTTGTCGGAATGTTAATGTACAATAGTTAGTGTAAAGAAAAGGGAAAGAAAATTTGAACCAAAGATAAAATTGAAACACAACATATTGTTTAATATTTCTAATAATTCCTTTTTGTTTTGAAAATATGTTATGAAAATCTCTCTAATGGCCTACAAAGGTCATACTTCATTGGACACCTCTTTGTTTTCATATTGTTCCTTCTTTCCTTCGCCTTCAACGGTTTGGTTGAGATTGGCCTATAGTAAAATGAATATGGTTAATATACAAAAGACTACTACGAAGCCACAAAAATTGTAGGTTTTTCCAGTTTGGCCAGATACCACGGAGCCGGGGATCTGGGGGGTCTTCAGCGCCCCCAACTGCTCTCATAGATACGCGATAATAAAGCAATTCACTGTGTCTGGTATATTGGGATCCATTTTCAGCCATAATGGGAGCATGCATTTCAGGGGAGCATGCCCCGGACAACCTAGGCGGTTTGCGCAATCGCAAGTATGGTGCGCGGTCCCTGTTGGCAGGTCAATACACAGGTGGACCACCCGATGTTTGTGTTTTTGTTGCGTGACATCGATCAATGGCGTTTACAAAAGAAATGAAGATAGACATAAATAAGTTGACCGCGAACTGCTCTAAATACTAATTTTATCTTGCATGTTCAATAAAAGTGCAGATGAAATGTTAAATTGGCCTTGTGTGCTATTATTTGTCCGTTCTCAGACGGGTTATAGGCGTCATTTCGTGAGATAATTTATCGACCACCCAGGCAGCACGGCAGCCGCGACCGCGAACTTGTCCAGTTCAAGCGCGAACTGACTCTAAACCATCATAATTCTCACCTCGAAATCGTCGGTAGCTGATCGAGCACAAATTTCTCCGTACTTGTGCCGAGCTTTAGCCGATGCGATTCGATTCGATTGGAATCTGCCAATCAACGCATCGCAATGCATTGCTGCCGTTGGCAGTCCGAAATCCAAAGCCCGCCCTCGTGCGTTGATTGGTCGATTTGAATTGGCACGCATTCTTCAGATTCCTTGGGTCAAGAATCTGGCACCGATCATATTGGAAAAGCTGTTTTTTGAATTCAGGATCGCTTTCCTCGGCAAATTTTGCTTGGATGAAGCTCAAGCTCAAGCTTAGGAAGAAATTTGTGCTCGATTGGATGCCGGCGTTGGTTTTCGAGGTGATAATTATGATGGTCTAGCGTCAGCAGTTTTGGCTTGAACTGGACAAGGTCGCGGTCGCTGGCTGTAGTGCATGTCTGTCTTATCTCAGTTACGTCTCGGGGGGCGGTAATTATCTCGGAACGGGCAGAACAACAGCACACAAGACTCATTTAACATTTCATTTGCACTTTTATTGAACATGTCGGATAAACGTAATATTAAGAGCAAATCGCGGCCAACGTATTTATGTTTATATATATTTCTTTTGTATCCGCCATTGATCGATGTCACGCAACACACACGAACATCGGGTGGTCCACCTGTGGTCAGTAATGTAAACATAGACCATCTCAGGATTACTCATTTTTATCACCACACTTTCGACATTGAGTTGACCGAAATCCATTTCTTCCAAATACCTGAACCAACGTCATCAAATTACTTAAGTACTTCTTTGTATAACTTCTTACCGATCGCCTCCTGCGTCGCAACCACTGCAACAGGTCACCAAACGGAGCGTACTCTATCACCAGGAACTTCTGCTCTTGCAGTGTGCAACAACCAACCAGGGATACAATATTCTGGTGCGCACCCAACAGCTTCATCTGCTCTATCTCATGTAAGAACTCTTCGTTTTGTTGATCACTTGGATCATCTAAGCACAAACGGCACAAAGGTAGATCTTGACAGCAGTAAACAGTGAAAATATTAACAAACAAGGCGAAACAGATTGATTACGACCTGTTTTTCGGTTCTTGCCATTACTGTGTTACTACTACTGGTAATACGCTTTTAGTAATATCCACATATATCGACCCGATTGACATGAGAGCTGGCTAAGCGAATTCTCCGTAAAGAATGCCGGCGGAAATGAAAAAAAAGTGATGGACGTCATTAAACAACACTATAACCCCCTTACTGGCTGGGGCTTTGTAAAAAGATGGGGATGTACCTTGCAATACTTTGACTGCAACCACCTTTGACTGGTTCTGTGGCTTAGCCCTCTTGCTAGTGTCAAAGACTTCTATTCCAACCCGTCTCTTAAGAGTTGCTTTGTAAACCACACCAAACGCTCCTCGGCCCAGCTCCTCCTCGTACTCTATTTGCTCGGGAAGCAGTTCCCACTTATCAAAAGGAATAATTTCGCGAGGTAAACGAGGTGTTCTGAAAAGCGCGATAAAATCAGTGTCAACAACCAAAAGAAGTCTTTGGAACTTCTTAACTACAGTTCTAGAGCAGTTGCTAAGGGATTGGTCAAGGTCAAGACGCTATTTGGAGGACAACGATTTTAGGGCACTTTATGTAGCTTGCATTACAGTTAATATTTGGTGTTTAAACGCTCGATCGATCATGCCACCACCTTGGATGCTTTACGGGTGGAGTATAGCGGAGGCTTGACGGGCAGATGATAGGGGCGAAGCCAAGTGAGGTCACTTTTAACTTGATCCAGCCCTCTGCGCGTTACTCATCCAAAATGGCGGACAACGATCGAACGAAGGATAATCCGGCCATTGCCCCCGAAAAATACGCCTGCACTGCGGGTTATGCTAAGTAAGGAATATTATTTGTGGGAACGTTAGTATTACGTCTACGAAACCAGTGCTAGTTCCAAACCACGCTATCGTAGAAAAGTATGTAAACATGAGTGTTCGTAAAATACAACGTCATAACTTTTGTGATGACATAAGTTTTATAAAACCCGTGCGCATACCTGGGCAGTGGTTTAAATTGTAGAATTCATATACCTTTTAATATTTAGTTTTTTCTATTCTTCATTGTCACGTAACTGGAAACTTTTTGAAGGATTCCTCATTAGAACAAAATTTACAAAAATATGAAGGTTAGAAACCTAGCTTTGCAAAACTATTCAAGTTGGAGGGTCAGTTTAGACGTACAATTGCATTTTGGTTGTTAGCACCGACAATGACTAACCTTGTGTCTCGTTTTTTATGTAGCCGACTGTAGCACCGAAAGCCCAGAATGAAACACAAAGCAAGTAACAGAATGAAGGCGGTAGCAGCTAAGATGTAGGCGATCCTTTCAGGTGTTGGTTGTGCGGTTGCTTGCGATGTCACAGGCAATGGAAATAAAGAGGGTGCTGAATAAAATGAAAAAGAAAACCAGGCGTCTTAATGAAGACCAAAGGCCAAAACATTTTGTTTGCAGTACTTTGTAATTATAATAAATATAATTCACAGCACTTGGAATGAAGGGACAGTTTAGACAACTGCAATTTAATACAGAAATATGTGTTATAGCATACGAGTAAATGGGGGAGGAGATATGACAATTCATTACAATACAGTCCAAAGTGGTTAAACTAGAGCAAGAAGCCGAAACGTAACCCCGCCGACTGATCGAGGACGATTTCCACTTTGGGCTTGTGGAAAAATTAACGTTAAATTGACAAATACGTGAAAAATTAACGTTAAATTGACAAATACGTGACAATAGAAAAAAAAACATCAAAATATAACACTTGCTTTTGTACTATTATACATTAGTATAACTCTACTACCATTCTATGAAGAATGCTTTTTCTCTGATTGACTACGTTACCCGCTATCTATTCTGTGTTACAGCGTGGGTAGCGGCTGCCAACAAAATGGCGGCCGCATCTTGGTGTTTGTGAAGTGCTTTTAGTGCCAGCGCGCGAAGATTTGAATAACCTCTTTAAGATTTGAAAGTCTAGAAGATTTATATGAAAACAATTTGATTATTCGGTCTCGATTTCTGTCTCGTGATAGTTCACATGGTTGATAGAAATCTCAAGCCCTATCGCCTGATACTTCGTCGACGAGGCCGAAGGCCGAGCGCAATTTACAGCCAGAAAATTCGTTGCCGTTATGCATGCCGTCATGCTGCGCTTTGCGAGACTTCGGCCGAATTATCTTTACTTAAAGTATATCACAAAATATCTGTCAAGTACAGATGATGGATAACAATTAGAGTTCCCGCCCGAGCGAAGAGCGATTTCTGGTCGCGCGAAAATTGGGGCGAGGGCAAAAAGGGAAAAGAAGGGGGATACGATAACAGATCATAACAGCTCTTCGCGCGCTTGGGAACGCTTGCTACGCAGGCTAGATAACAATTGCTGAAAATTAATAATTCTGGATATCTTGTCGTATGTAGAGCGCGGTCGCATAGCACGCACGGGCGATCTACGGGAAAACAATGGCTTGATTTGCTTCTTTGTTGGAGCGTAACTTGAAAATTGTGGAAGATAGAGGATTTTGTAACAGAAAAACGTAAATCAAAGTAGCGATACAGTTTTCCAAGAGTTCCTCATGAAAAAGAAAGCTACAAAACCCATAACCTCGTTCCCAGGGTCTCTCATCTTCCCGCCCTCCCGGAGCGTGAGAGGAGAGACAGGCTGGTCACGTGGCTCCCAGAATCTGGGAGATTACAAAATAATCGTTAAAGGGAGGGGCGGCCCAGTATGGATTTTGTCTATACTGTACTGAGACACGGGAGTGCAGAAAGTGTTGTCACCAAAATAAACACAGTACAGCAAAAGTGTTTACCTTGGTAATTTCTTGTAAATGCCGAAAAAAATCAATACGTCGTCCGACGGTAGATATCCACGTCGTTTAGGTCGTATATTTCCTCAATACATATTTTAAAAATCTCTCCAGGAAGGAGGAAGGCTTATCAGGAATTGCAAACCGCGATGAAGGTTGCGTATGGAAGGTCTACCATTTCGACCCGAGAAAGATGATTTAAATAATTTCATAGCAACCAGGGCCATACTCACCGAAGTCAAAGTTACTTTGAAAGGAGCGAATGGTAGATGTATTGACATCTCACTGTCACAGAAGAGCGCGGTGAACGATGACAGAAATAGAAAGAGTCTTCATTGTCTGAAGTTTGCCGCCGCTGCCGGTGAACAACAGTTCGGCGACCAATCTTCAACAGAAAATGTCGGTTAGGAAATAAAATATGTTTATATTGCCACGGTATTCGTTCGTCCACTCTGCTCGTTATACAATTTTAGTCTACGTGATTTGTTGTTTACAAAATTGCGACACCTCATCTGATATTTTTCATTCAGTTGTTAGTATCGTGTCTGGTAAATACTCTCTTTACATGCATACTGTTTGGAAAAACCCTGTTCCTTGTTACCTACGTTTGTTAATCGGCATTTGGCAAAACAACTCATGACACTCGTTGGCGAACGGCCATATGAAGGCGAAGGCGATAATTGTATTTCTGTTTTGCATTTCTTTATACTGCGAGAGTTTCACATATTTGCCGCCGGAAATTGAGTTCAAATCCTTCGCTTTTGTCTCCACGTCTATAAACAGAGTTTCGCTGTAGTTTCCTTCATATGAAGTGTCAGACGTCTTCTCACGTCTGACACTTCAGACTAATGACAGACGTCATATGTTATCAGGCATTTTACAATAGAGCTCCGGCTGGTATAAACTCTCTATTTTCTAAAAGATCACCGTCAAGAAATCTCAGGGACGGTCTGAAACTATACGTACAACGTCCTAGAAGTGACTTCCTTCGATGTTCCTTCTCTCATCGAGCGACTCTTTTATGGAATAACTTACCCATGTACTTAAAGAGCAAACCGAACGTTTCTTCTTTTAAATCTGCTCTTAAAGCCAAATCTGACATTTTAGATAAAATAACATTTGATGGTTTACAGGGAATAAACAAAGACATTGTGAATTACATATATTAATGTTATTTTTTATTTTTATTTATTTTAACGCTAGTCTATTGACTGTTGATTATCTTACTGGTATTATAGTCTTTCTTACTCATTGTAAATAATTCTTAAGTTTGTTAACATTATTGACCATTATTATTTGAATTGTTGTAGATATTAATACTTAAATTTGTAGCTCCACATCAGCTTTTTAGCTGCCTTCTTGTACTGACCTACATGACAAATAAAGTATGTATGTATGTATGTATGTATGTATGTATGTATGTATGTCCTTCTCGCCCGCGCCTCAGGGGATTAGGGCGAGAAGGCGTCTGACACTTCAGACTAGTGATTGTATCGTGTGCGAGGCAACGCGACAAATTTCCTGACATTAGAGAACCCCTCCCTAGTGTTCTCGGGAGATACGTGACCAGCCTGTGCCAGGGTCTCTCCTCTCTAGCTCCGGAAGGGCGGGAAGCATTCTCGTCCCCAGAGCCGCTTGTCCCTCTTAGCCGGCTGGGCCTGTGCACGAGAAACAAGTGGCTCTGGGGACACACGATTTGATTCGCTGAATTCAAACAAATGAAGTCCAATAAAATCAGCCGTTTTAAAATCCTTTATCGTTAGCAGAATTAAAACGGCTGATGTGATTAAATTCCCTTTGTTTTATTTCAGCGAATCAAATCGTGTGTCCCCAGAGCCACTTGTTCCTCGTGCACAGGCCCAGCAGGCAAAGAGGGACAAGCGGCTCTGGGGACGAGAATGGGCGGGAAAATGAGAGACCCTGGAAACGAAGTTGCAGAACCCGAAGAAAGACGGAGTTAGTACTGCTTCACATTTCGGCTTCGGCTGACAACACGTACCTCAACCTTGATAATTTTGGATATCGCGAAAATCCTCATTCAGTGATTGTTTATATTGACTACGTTTATAGTTACAATTAAGAATGAAGCAATAGCAGATTTCTCACCGTTGTCTTCAGTTGTTTGTGTTGTTTCTTCCACTGAAAATACGATAGTAAAATACTATGAACTCCTAGAAAAACCATGCGTTCTATGAAGGTAATTTCTTTTACTCTGCATTCCATTTTATTTACAGTATAAGCTGTGAAATTAGTTATTTTTAAAAGCGGCCGGTGATTTAAATAATTTCATAGCAACCAGGGCCATGCTCACCGAAGTCAAAGTTACTTTGAAAGGAGCGAATGGTAGATGTATTGACATCTCACTGTCACAGAAGAGCGCGGTGAACGATGACAGAAATAGAAAGAGTCTTCATTGTCTGAAGTTTGCCGCCGCTGCCGGTGAACAACAGTTCGGCGACCAATCTTCAACAGAAAATGTCGGTTAGGAAATAAAATATGTTTATATTGCCACGGTATTCGTTCGTCCACTCTGCTCGTTATACAATTTTAGTCTACGTGATTTGTTGTTTACAAAATTGCGACACCTTATCTGATATTTGTCATTCAGTTGTTAGTATCGTGTCTGGTAAATACTCTCTTTACATGCATACTGTTTGGAAAAACCCTGTTCCTTGTTACCTACGTTTGTTAATCGGCATTTGGCAAAACAACTCATGACACTCGTTGGCGAACGGCCATATAAAGGCGAAGGCGATAATTGTATTTCTGTTTTGCATGTCTGTTCAAATCCTTCGCTTTTGTCTCCACGTCTATAAACAGAGTTTCGCTGTAGTTTCCTTCATATGAAGTGTCAGACGTCTTCTAACCTCTGACACTTCAGACTAATGACAGACGTCCTTCTCGCCCGCGCCTCAGGGGATTAGGGCGAGAAGGCGTCTGACAGTTCAGACTAGTGATTGTATCGCGTGCGAGGCAACGCGACAAATTTCCTGACATTAGAGGACCCCTCCCTAGTGTTCTCGAGAGATACGTGACCAGCCTGTGCCAGGGTCTCTCCTCTCTCGCTCGGAAGGGCAGGAAGCATTCTCGTCCCTAGAGCCGCTTGTCCCTCTTAGCCGGCTGGGCCTGTGCACGAGAAACAAGTGGCTCGGGGACACACGATTTGATTCGCTGAATTCAAACAAAGGAAGTCCAATAAAATCAGCCGTTTTTAAATCCTTTATCGTTAGCAGGATTAAAACGGCTGATGTGATTAAATTCCCTTTGTTTTATTTCAGCGAATCAAATCGTGTGTCCCCAGAGCCACTTGTTCCTCGTGTACAGGCCCAGCCGGCAAAGAGGGACAAGCGGCTCTGGGGACGAGAATGGGCGGGAAAATGAGAGACCCTGGAAACGAGGTTGCAGAACCCGAAGAAAGACGGAGTTAGTACTGCTTCACATTTCGGCTTCGGCTGACAACACGTACCTCAACCTTGATAATTTTTGATATCGCGAAAATCCTCATTCAATGATTGTTTATATTTACTACGTTTATAGTTACAATTAAGAATGAAGCAATAGCAGATTTCTCACCGTTGTCTTCAGTTGTTTGTGTTGTTTCTTCCACTGAAAATACGATAGTAAAATACTATGAACTCCTAGAAAAACCATGCGTTCTATGAAGGTAATTTCTTTTACTCTGCATTCCATTTTATTTACAGTATGAGCTGTGAAATTAGTTATTTTTAAAAGCGGCCGGTGACGTCATGGGACTGTTACATTAATTGCTGCAAAACTGATTCAGATTAAGCAGGTGTTAGGGGAACGCGTTTCACTTTTCTTCTTCCTTTTTTCCGGGGGGGGGGGGGGGGAAACGCAATCCTCTAATAACACCAGTGTGGGAGGCTACCTACGAACGGGCTCACTAAATTAATCGTACGTTAGCGGCCTAGCCGTGATGTAGAGCCGGCAAAGCAGGTGACAGAATGGAGAGGAGAAAACAAGAAAAGTGACTTTTCTCTGCCTCATTCTTCTCGCCTCTTTCGCAATCTCGAGATCGAACTGCTCTGCGCGGACGTGCAAATTATTTGATGAGCCTGCACGCAGGCTAAGTTTAGAACATTGCAGTTCACGAGAGAAAGATCATTTGAATAATGGACTACAGGAAGAAAAATATAAGACATCATATTTTACATCGTCTGTGATGCAAAATAGCCTTGGATTGATAATAACAGTTGAGAGTCGCATTAAAACCAATTAGTTACAAAAATGTTCAGTCAAAAATTCTCAGTAAAAATACAGTATAAATGATTGGTGGCCTAACTTGCAAGGAGTTGAGGCTGATGAAAGTCATCGCTTCATGATTGTTACACTTTCCTCATTAGTGAACTTACCGAGTGGAACAGTAGTGAAATGCAACACAAATCCTGCACGTTCAATACTGTTGTCTGAATGGAATGACACCAGTATGTAACGTCCAGTTACAAGAACTGTTTGTCCAGTCTTCTCGCCACAGTATTTTCCAAAATCGACATACATCTCATTGGTTATGGTCACATAGTCCCGTCTGCAAAGATTTAAAAACATGTTCAAACATGATTGGGGCCAAACTGCAAAGAACAGCAACAGTGAATGCAAGTATGTCACGTTGACTCTTATATATTTATTCATTTATTTAGCTTCGCCTAACTAGGATACATAAAAAAATGTTAGACAGGGAGACCACTGCAGCCTATCCTTTCTCTATAACTCCGAGTCCAAGTTAATTCATAGAAAAGTTGCGTTGTCCCGATTTATCTACTTTGGGTGACTCAGGGACGTGGCGGGCAAGTGGGAAGAACCGGCTGCTAGCAGTCTCCCCTATATTCGTCAATAATTAATACAACAAAGTGAATTCTTACCCACACGACTCACTATCCTCCAGGTCAAAAATTTCGAATGAAATATTGATCCTCCCGCTGCCTTGCGGAATACCAACCGCAAACGTACATCTCGTATTTTTTGGGTACTTGTTAGGATATCCTGGACTTTTTAGAGTATTGTTTATCACTGGACCACAACCTATTGAAGGAAAAGTGATAGAGGAGCTCCAGAGGCCAAAGGGCCGCCAAGCGCCGCCAAGCGGAGCACCATACTCATAGACCCATGCAGTCCAATTTTTCATGATCAAATTTAAATGGCTGGCACCATGTTTCGCGGGCTCGTACGACGAGATATGACGTACGCGCCGCTCAATGCAATCTTGGTATAACGTCCATAGCAAAGCGCTGTATCGTAAACTTGTTGTTTTTTATAATAGGAATCAAAGTTATTGACCATTGACAGCTGTCAAAGAAGGTATCCGCTGACCAGTATAGGCGAAGCCTAATCCTTACCCTAATCCTTAGCCCGCGATATGGTCATGTTGTACTGGCCAGCGGATATCTGTTCTTTTCAGATGTCAAGATGACAATTTCAATATTTTAAAGGGGCATTGTCGTGGGGTGAGACTTCTATTTCCTTTGCAATTACAGTCCGACCTCTATATTAAGCGGCAACCTATTAAGCGGCCACCCTCCATTAGGCGGCCACTTTTCAAAGTCCCGATTTATTTGTCGGTAAACTGCTGTATTTGATAACTCTATTCAACGGCCACCTCTATTAAGCGACCGCGGCCACCTTTTTACTGTCGCTAGTGTATAATTTATATGGCTTTTAACCTTCATTAAGCGACCAGCAAATTATCTTTCGAAGCGAAATGGTGACAGATGATATAAGGTGATAACTGAAAACAACAAGAAAACAAAAACTGCAATTTAATCTCCACTTATAACAAGTCTACGGTGGCCCGTAAGGGCCATCTTGATATGAGTATTATTTTTTTAAGTCGAAATATTTTCATCAATTTAGCGTCGATCTTATAACCCGAGATCTCGACTTATAACACGAGATCTCGACTTATAACACGAGATCTCGACTTATAACACGAGATCTCGACTTATAACCCGAGATCTCGACTTATAACACGAGATAGGTAGGTAGGTATACTTTATTTAATTAAAAGAAACACGCTAGCCCCAACAACGCTCAGCTGGTTTCCATGGAGGGCGTGTTTGTACAGACATAAAAAGAGACTAAAACTAATAATATAAGACTTATAACACGAGATCTCGACTTATAACACGAGATCTCGACTTATAACACGAGATCTCGACTTATAACACGAGATCTCGACTTACTAACGCGAGATCTCGAGTTATAACACAAGATCTCGACTTATAACGCGAGATCTCCACTTATAACACGAGATCTCTACTTATAACACGAGATCTCCACTTATAACACGAGATCTCGACTTACTAACGCGAGATCTCGACATTTTACGTGAAGGAGCTTTCCTCTTCCAGAACTGGTCACACGGTCAGCTGTGTAGCTGTTGCATTGGCACGCGATGAAGGCTTCAACTGCTCTATGTGTTACTGTGTGTCAGTTATATGTGTGGATTGTCAAAAGACGCAAGCAGACCAGCTTTGTACTTTCTTTTGTGTTGTTTTGTTCCACTTTTGGAGCGGCCGATGCAGTATTACCGTCTTACATCCCAGCACTTGGAGTGACGCACCGTGGGAGAGACACATTGGTAGAACAATATTTCGACCTGGGTTTGAACTACGTTGAAATCATATCCTTTCTACTAATAACACACGGTATCACTCTAAGTCTTAGGCAATTGAAGAGAATTCTGCGAAGGAAAGGCCTTACAAAGCGGAAAAACCATAGCGATCCTGCCGAAGTGGTCGCCGCTATTGAAAGAGAGCTCCAGGGAAGTGGGAGTTTAATTGGTTACCGTTTGATGCACCAAAGGCTAACAACTGACTATGGGTTGGTAGTGGATAGAGAAACGGTGAGAAATATTCTTAAAACATTGGACCCAGACGGTGTCGAACGGCGGTCAAAACATAGATTAAAGAGGAGGAAATATAAATCGAAAGGACCAAATTACATCTGGCACATTGATGGTTACGACAAATTAAAACCATTTGGTTTTTGCATTCATGGCGCAATCGACGGATACAGCCGTCGAATCTTGTGGCTGGAAGTCGGTTCATCTAACAACAATCCGCTTATTGTTGGAAAATATTTCCTAGACTGCGTGGCGCAAGTCGGGGGAACTCCTCGAATATGTCGTGGTGATGCAGGGACAGAAAATGTCAATATAGCTGCAATGCAGCGTTTCTTCAGACGTGACGCAACCGATGCCTTTGGAGGAGAGAAGAGCTTCTTATATGGAAAATCCGTATCGAATCAACGAATTGAAGGATGGTGGGCATTTCTAAGAAAAAGCGAGAGTGATTGGTGGATTTCTTTCTTTAAAGATCTCAGAGACCAAGGCCTGTTCGATGACGATTATTATGTTCACCAACAGTGTTTGAAATTTTGTTTTATGCCTCTTATAAGAGCGGAGCTGCAAAGAGTTGCTCAACATTGGAACCTCCACAAAATTCGTCCTTCCAGGAATGAGGAATCACCTGCTGGAAGACCAGATGTCCTGTACTTTTTACCTGAAGTTGAAGGCAAGGAGTCATATCTCAATGAGGTTTCTATAGACGAAGTAGATGTTGCCATGGACGTTTGTTGCGAGGACCCTGAAGATGATGTCTCAGAAACTTTTAGGGAGCTTGCTAGAATTTTAATGAACGAACATGCTCTTCGAATGCCTACTAACCCAAATGAGGCGGAAAATCTATATTGCCAGCTTCTCAGTCTTATTGATGACATTCACTAACAAAACAAGCGTAAGACAATTCTTTTGTGAGGGAAATGATAATGTCGATGACTCAAAGACGTTAATAAGTGTCAAAGGTATCAAGCCGAGTAACAACAACAACAACAACAATTTATTGGTATTCCCATATACAAATGGTATTACCTAAGAGAACAGTACAAGAAATTACTATCCCTAACAATAACTAAAATTTTATATATATCTGTATAAATTAGCAGAGGAAAAAAAAAGTAACAATGATAATAGTCACAATAATGTTAATCAAATTAGACTAAATAGGATTACACGTTTCTCTTGTATGTAGTGCTTCGCATACATAATAACCTATTTTCTTACAAATGAAAGAATCAACATTATTAAACAAGAATATAGTTTTATCGGTGTTATTTAAAAAATCATATGACGGATATTTAAGTACAATGTCACGTTCTATTTGTTGTCTAATAGAGTTATAACGGTAACAATGAAATAAGAAATGTGTTTCGTCCTCAATTTGATCAGAGCGGCAGTAATGACAAATCCTAAGATCTAGACACCTCCACCTCCTCCTTCAAGTAACGAACATATCCCACTCTCGTGAATAAGCAGATACAACACTACTTCTGCAGGTACCAAACAGTAGCTCGTTCTCTATTTTCCAAATCCCCATAATTAATCCCCCCCCCCCCCCCCCCTCCTCGAATAACCGCGGATGGGCTCATAGCTTAAACAAGAAGTTCCAGTATGAAAGGGGCCTGGCCTGGCCATTCTCACGCCCAGTTGTCAATAAACCATCAAAACGTAAACAGCTGACAAACAACATGTGCCAAATTTGGTAAATCAAACTAAACATGATCGTATCATAGACGATTGATCTAATGGCATAAAAAATATACAACAACATCAACGACAAAAACTAACTGGCCATTCTATTTCCTTATGAAACTAATTCTTCGGCCTCATTACCATAAATGTGAATCTATTTCTTACTATGATTAGCAAGTTTATTTCAGTTTACATGGCTGATCCACAACGTGTACACCAGCTGCATGGTAATGATTTGTAAATGACTTTCAATATTCTTTATATTAGTAATCTAAATACTCACTTAATTAAACCTATGATAATCACAGAAGCAAAACAAGGTAATATATTGCATTGCTGAACTTGAACACTTTACTAACTGAAACTCAAACTTGAAAGCACTTAACCAGTGTACATTGCAGGTATTTACTTAATAAAACACCTAAAATGAATGAAGTAAAAAAAAGCCGAGAGAAAACCCAGACAATGGGATATTTAATTACAGAAAAAAACTTCTTTGGTTTCCTAGCCTTCGTTGCTTGGTTATCTGACGCTCCACCCGCAACGGTAGATTTTTTTTTTTTTTCAAAAATAATGTTTGACCTATTTTGTGTTCTGTGAAAGGCTGTAGCGACCTTGACAACCTTGTGAAAGAAATACAACTCTTTTTTTATTTCAAGTACAGTTATTATTCTTGGGAGAGATACTTGGACTAGACAAAATGGGAAATATCGACGTATCAATAAAGAAACAAACAAGAATCTTAGGCATATTGCCAGGTAAGATATGGGCCGTCAACAATAATACTTTTGCAGCAACTCTACATCCCATTTTAATTGTTGCGTGACCTCTTACAGTCCGACTACTCCAACTAAGGTCCCCAACCAAGCTAGGGAATGAAACTTTCGTATGTTAACAACGGAATCCCACAAGTTGTGAATCTGCACCAGCTTTACGCTTAAAAGCCGACAAAAAATTTGAGACCATTTTATTGTTTATCGTGCACACACTTTTGGTCACTTGACTGAAGAATTTGCAAGGGTGGCCTTGGTTGTAGTCAGCTGCGTGCATTATCGAGACCTTTCTGAAGCCAACTTATAATAATCACGAGTTGAAGAAATGGAGTTAATCAGTCAGGTTATGCCCGGTTCAGACGCCGATCTTTTCATGAGCCGAACCTAATTCCTTGGAAAGAACGACGTCTGAATCAATTCGGAACGGGTATTTCAATTTGGAACGGGTTAGCCGTTCTTCCCGCCTGGCTTGGCCGGCTTTGATTCAGACGCCGACCTTTCCATGTACCGATCTTAATGCATAAATTATGATAACGTATTTTGCACGGAGTTTTTCTCAGCGAGCATCGTTGCCGTGACGACGTTCAGCAAGATGGAGCTCGTCTTAACAATAGCAGCGGAAAAGGAGATATTTTGCAAATGCGAAGACTGATTTGTCCAAAATATCTGACAATTGTGCTGGCATAAAATTAACTTAGCGCCAGTAGACCTCTGTGATCGCTCGTGCGAAACGCCACCAGGCATCGCTTCAAACGTTCAAGGTCTTTACGATTTGTCAAACAAACATTCGCTAACATGCAACCGACCGCAGTCACTTTAAAGTACTGCTATAAATTGATAAGCTCTGTATTCTGCTACAAATAACAAAACTGTTTAAATTTGAGACTGCAACAGTTTCGTTGTAATTGAGCGACGCTCGGGTTAAACGTTGAAGGAAGGCCGTACCGGTAAAAATCAAGCTCTCTGATTGGCTTTTAAACTTGTCAATAAAGTTTGTTGGGTAGCCGTGTATTAGGAACGGCCAAAAAATTCGGCGTCTGAATCAACAGGTGTACTTTTGGGTCGGTGCAAATTGGAATTGAGATCGGCCCATGAAAAGTTCGGCGTCTGAACCGGGCCTTAGAAGAAACTCAAACAATGTCCATTTCCCAGTCTTCAGACTTGAGGACGTTGTTAAACTCTTCTCTAAGCTCGGGAAACGATTGGTACGTTGAGGGCAATTCCAACATGTTGCTGCAGGTGTGTGCGATGGGCCTGCGAGCGTATCCTCGAACGTCGGTGAAAGTAACTTGCCACGAGTCGAACAGCATCAAGTCTGATCCACTGAAGAACCGCATAAAAGTCGACACCATTCTGGAATCAAGGCCTTTGAGATATCGCTTAAAAAATTTCAGCGAATCTCTTTCTTCTTGGGTGTTTGCTTCACAGTCAATTGTGTTCAACAGTTTAGTGGTTGTCGGTGCCAGGTGATCATACAAGTACAATAGTGATTCAACGGTAGGAAAGCTGTCTGCTAACGACGTGACGATGTCCTTCCAACAGTCAGCCACGTACTGAGGTCTTTGGATTAATTCCTTGTGTGCCATCTCGATCACAGTTTGTCTAAGTGTACTCTTCTGTATCACTCTTTTACATTCAAAATTGCTTAGCAAGTCGATCAACTGTGCGTCATCAATCTCCACTTCTCCGTTCACACACTCTTGGACAACGGTACGCTCATCATTTGAGACGTACTGCATGAATGAACTGATGAGCATCTCGTCAGAAACGGCAGACTCACCGAAAAGACAAGCAACGATGAATGGTTTTGATAGACGAACGGGAAAATATTGGTAAACTTGGAAGCCTTTCACTAGGATTCTCGCGAGTGCTTCCCACTGATGCCTTTGAAAGTCGTGCCTTATAAACGGCACTCGTTCGCCCTCTCCGAGCATAAGAGAATCGTAAATGTCTTTCCAAAAAAGACTTAAAGCGTCCTTAGAAACCCCCGAACCTTTGCCTTTTTCAGCTATGCCTCTTTCGTTCAGCATTTCCACGATGATGTGGCAGTTCATTATGCAGGGATCTTGAAAAATATCTAACATGTCTTGTCTGACATTTGCACGACGAATTGTTATAACGCGACTGGTGAAAGCACTGGTGCTAGTGTTGTCTTCAGCCAGTTGTTGCCCCTCTTGGATATCACCAGATGATCTAAATGAAGAAAAAATAATAATAGTCCAACAATTAGTTAAGAGGCCCTTGCTGCTTAGACAACACCTACCTTGCGTAGATGTAAAAAATAAAAACTTAAATTCCAGTTGGTGCGGCGCGCTAGAGGGAACATACTGCCAGAAAGGAAATCAAGCAAAATTGGCTTATTGTAGTACATATATCTTATTAGAAATTTAATGTGTAGTATCTTTTACGGGTCAGGCAGTATTTTGGCGCGCCCGAATGGCGAGTCAAAAGACAAATGATTAGCAGAAACATACAGCACTACTACACACTTAAAAGGCCTAATAAGAGATTTATTATCAAATTGCTGAAGACTTCGAGGACCTCAAAAGTTTGACTTGGCAAAAAATTTTAACATATGGCTAAACGTCCTTATTCATTAAAAATAATGACCATTACCATGATAACGACCCGTACTGATAAATCCCACCCGCTAAACAGCAAAGCAGAGAGCTTATCTTATCCTTGCTAAGTTCTTGCAAAAAAACATTGTTATTAACAGTGACGAACACATTGCATTTTTATCCAGCCATTTATAGCATAGCAGCCGATTTTCTTACCTTCTTTCACTAGCCGCAATGGCACCAGCGTCGAATACAGGTGATTGTGCGTGCTCTTGGGTCTCATCACTTGACCTAAATAGAAAAAAGAAGAATGTAGATTAGTCAGCAGGCTCTGGCTACATCAGGGAAACCTAACTTGCATGGAGAAATGAAACCGAAGCGCAAGTGGTTTATTAAGGCTCGTTTACATTTAGAGAATCAGACGATTGCCAGTCTTTTTTGAAAATTCTTGACTGTCTGGCGCATTTTAACATCAGTTTTAACGTTGTAACATCGTTCTCCTATAAGCGTGCAAAGTACAAAGTTAAAAAAGGTTATGACCATGACCATAGCAGTTGTCCGTACTGATAATTCCGCCCGATAAACAGCACATCGGAGAACTTAATTTACCCTTGAAAATTGCTTGAGAAATAGAAATGATTGCTACTGAAAAAGGGACGGACCCGTAGAAACCATATCTAACCATCTATTGCGTAAACGTTGATTTTCTCACCTTGCATCGCCTAACATAATGGCACCAGTGGGTGAAAGCGAGAAGGAGTCAGTGAGCAGATTTAGGTCTTGGATTGGCATGAGCGGAGCTGTTAAGTCAATGTCAATGGGCGAAGCACACTCTCCGAGCCCAAATCCTTTGAATGTAATGTCCGTTTCCGATGGAGACATCGGTACAGGTTGGACTGTTATCTCCATGTGAAGGGGGGACCCGTAAGTACTGTAATACACTCTGAGGGCTCCAAACGCTTTCCTGGCCTCAAGCACAAGTTGAAGTGTTCCGGAAACAAGTTCAAAGATCCGACCCAGTCGTACACTGCAATCATTTTCTCTCTGGGGTCAAAAAAACGAGACACGTCACCTTCAAGGCAGTGTTTGACGGAGACTATCAGTCGCTGAGAATCAGTTGCTGGTTCGGGTGGTACTCTGCTCTCTCGTGCCTTTCGAAGTACTTCCAAGCGTTTCACATCGTCTAATTCCTGCCTAAGTTGCATTTCTTTGTCTTCTTTGGCATATTTCTGCCGCCAAGACTTTCCCCTATCTTGTTGTTGTGGAGATCCGATCAGAACCACCTCGGTATCTTCGTTAGAAGAGGAAACAGTTGATAATTTCTTCGAAGTCAGGTAGATTCTGGCTTGCGTTAGCTTGTGTACCTCAAAGTACCTCTGCACGGTGAAAGGCTGTCTGTTTCCTTGTTCATCCACCAGTTTCGATATATTTTCCAATTTAAAATTGGCCAAATCGAATTTCATGTCATGGGCTGGCCCATGGCAGGACTGGCCTTCTGGAAAGAACAGCTTCTTGGCTCGCTGAATAACATCCTCTTTAGTTGCGGATGCATGGATGTCAATGCGTCGTGCCCCGCCACCTCTGGCCATGCGTACTGCTACGAATCGGGAGTCTTTGTAGCTGTAATGCAGCCACCCGATAGTTATTCGGCGAGATTTTGGTTTTTCTTTCTTCGGAACTTTTTTTGGAGTAGAATCGGGCTCCGGTTGAGGTGTTGTTTGCGAAGAACCCCGCTTTCTCTTTTTTTTGTTTTTTTTCGTTTCTTAACTGTTCAATCAACTTTTTTTTTCTTCTCTTCCAGATCACCTTGACCGGGGGTTTCCACACTGCACTTTCCTAAACGACGCTCGCAAAACGCCTTGAGGGCGAAAATATCGCCCTTTGCCTCCAACCCCAAGTCAGAAAGTAAGGATGAAGGGCTGTGTAAAGCACCCATGCAGTCCATCTGAAATAAAATAACCCAGCAATTAGCATTTTGAACGGCGTCCATCTTTTTTCTAGTATTTCTCTTCCAATGTTACTATAAACTTATGTAAGATATAAACTTGGACCACATAATGGGCATGAGTTTTCCGGGTGTGTTAATTTGAACTTGCTGTCTAAGTGTAGTATGTCGAGTACGCTTCAAAAAGCGTCAAGAGTGTACAAAGAACAATCGAGATTTTTACTAACCTTTTCAGAAGCAAATGAGTCAAGTACGTCTTGACTAACATCCCTGCTTTTCAAAAATCCCAGCACCTGAATAATAATAGGGATAAGGGAAGGGCTTTTGAGCAGTTAGGTCTAGGATAGGGTATATAAATCAGAGAATTTTAGATTGGATCGGACCGGATATTGACAAAAGCCGGACCGGATCGGACAGGATAAACGTGGGCTGCAAAAATTGGCAGTTTTTTTTTTCATGCTAAAATTTTGCATTATGATAGGTCACGTGACTATTTTGGCGTTAATTTATGGCGATCCGAAATTTTTCGGACCCCAATCGGACTCAATCCTATCCAGGTTTAATTTTGTCAATCAGGTCCGATCCGATTCAGGTTTTTGTTAACGCCCCTATAAATCTGAAAATGCACCCTCCCACCTAAATCCCAGAGCGCACGGTAAGTTCGCCAGATAGAAGCATGGTTTTCAACCCCGGGGGGGGGGGGTACTCCCGAAAATTTTGGATAGGGGTGTGCCGCCAAGGTTCTTGAACCCTGACCCTATTTAAGGATAAAAGAAGCGAAAACTGATACCCTTTTTAAGGCCCGAACCCGAAAAATGACACCCTATTCAAGGGATCCAAACAACGGCTAACGCGCCCGGCAAAACAAAAATCTTTATAACAATCGCTGTCCTATACTTCAGTGGACACTTCAGTTTCTTTTTCGTTAACCTGGGCGCTTACGCGCTTCATTTTTTTGATACAGTTTAGGTACCCTATCTAAGGACTACGCCAGGGACGCATTGCCAAAAGGAGCAAAAATGATACCCTATTTAAGGATCGAGAACCTCAAAAACCATACCCTATCGGGCGGCACGTACCTATATAGCCCATATATGGGAGTACCCCCCGGGTTTTCAACGTATGGTTTTTGAAGTATCCAGGTTAAGTTTATTTTTAGAACTAGAAATTTCAGTGTGAAAGTGAGTGCTGGTCGGAGGTAAAAAAAGTAAAAATTTAACTGAAATTGAGCAGCAATGGAAAACTTTTTCAAGCACACTCCTTTTTATAAGAATATATATATTTTTTTTATTCCGGCCCATGCTAAATATTCTCATTTTTCTGCCGATTATTATTAAATTTATCGGGGTATCACTTTCTAGATCTGTATCGGGTTACATTGTACACGTGTTCCCACCAGTTCGCTTCAACGAGAGATATCCGGAACAAAGAACATGTTTGTCCGACCGGAAGTAGCGTTGTGTGACAGATTACATAACACTGAATACGAAGAACAATAGGTCTTTTATTAACAGAAATCTAGAATGACAGTGCTGACGTGACCAGCGCAGCGATCTTGCACTCTGATCGCCTCATCGCAGGTTAGTTCTGACGAAGAGAGATAGATTGAATCAACCGCATCTCTGCATGTAGAACCCCCTGTTTACAACAATAATGCGCTGCTTCGCTAAAGTTCGCCAGCAATAATCAACTACGAGTCTGAATAAAGTTGTGAAAAATCATTAACCACCTAATATGTCCTCGATTGTTTTCAAAAAATTATAACAAGGTAAAGATAATTGAGAAATCTTTTGAAAGCAATTGTGAAAACCGGCTAACAGAAATCTTTCCATGCTACAGTTCACCCGACTTTGAATTTACCCAAATTTATCCCACTTTTAACTTGGACTACCAGAACTGAAAATAATAGGTGAAAGAAACCCTTCCATTCTTCATCTATCACATAACAACGAGTCGTAAGTTGCATTGTAAGGCAAATGAAGCCCATTAAAAAATACACACGGCTTTTTAAGTATCCCCAGAGAAAGTACCCTATCATTGGGGTCCATCGCGAGTGACCGTGACAATTTATCGTTACAACCTATTGCTCACGCCGCTACTGCATGCCCGTTTATCGGTCTCGTGCTCCCAGACTAGAACGCCAAGCTACGCTAGCTAAACATTAATCACGACAATAGCTGTACGTTTATAATACCAGAGTAGACCTATGTTTAATAGTGAATGAAAGGTTAACACTTACAGCTGACAAACCGCATCCACTCGACCCTTCATCCATGGCCACAGGCAAGTCTTCATCCATAGTCACGGCGCTTTACGCCAGTCACGGAGGTTAGCCGAGCTTTATCATTGTAAACTGATACTTATCTCTTTGTTATCTCGCGTTAGTAAGTAGAGATCTCGCGTTACAAGTAGAGATCTTGTGTTATAAGTCGAGATCTCGTGTTATAAGTCGAGATCTCGTGTTATAAGTCGAGATCTCGCGTTATAAGTCGAGATCTCGCGTTAGTAAGTTGAGATCTCGCGTTGTAAGTCGAGATCTCGCGTTGTAAGTCGAGATCTCGCGTTAATAAGTCGAGATCTCGTCTTATATGTCGAGATCTCGTCTTATAAGTCGAGATCTCGCGTTAGTAAGTCGAGATCTCGCGTTGTAAGTCGAGATCTCGACAACGCGAGATCTCGCGTTAATAAGTCGAGATCTCGTCTTATATGTCGAGATCTCGTCTTATAAGTCGAGATCTCGCGTTAGTAAGTCGAGATCTCGCGTTGTAAGTCGAGATCTCGCGTTGTAAGTCGAGATCTCGCGTTAATAAGTCGAGATCTCGTCTTATATGTCGAGATCTCGTCATATAAGTCGAGATCTCGCGTTAATAAGTCGAGATCTCGGGTTATAAGTTCGACGCTAAATTGATGAAAATATTTCGACTTAAAAAGAATAGTACTCATATCAAGATGGCCCTTACGGGCCACCGTACAAGTCACAAGCCGCTTATATGTGCAAACTTTTCACATCCGGCGCGGTCGGCGCTATACAAAGATAACAATAGAATTATTACTGTACGGGAAATCTGTTTCAAGATCTTTATTTAGAGCTCATTGCTATATGATACGATAAAATTACAAGAGCGTTATTCGATCCTAGCCGAGGTAACTATAATCACGCAAGTGTTGTAACAATATAATCACGCAAGTATTGTAACAAAATCTACAAAAATCCTTGCTCCTCAAGTTTCGATTTTAACCATCGAATAGCGAACTCGTCTCCGCTAATTTCCGTTTCGTAAACGGTCGGTGCCATTTTTAACGGTCGATGCCATAATTGGTAACCAAGCTTTTCGGAATGGACGATGCTATATCTGCTCCAGTTTAGGCCCACAAGAGCTCAAAACTGGTTATAATTTGGTGATAGACTAATACACACTTACCAAATGCCTAATTGTTCAATTTCACACTGGTTTGCTTGCGGTTAGCTTTATTTGTTGGGTGGGGCAATACTATAAGTAAAATAGACTAAGAAAATCATCTTTTATAACGAAATTTTGTGAGGATTTGACGGATTGGCCTGGTGGTGTTGTGGTAGTGTAGTGGTGAACTAGGGATGATGGCATGTCAGAGGTTCAGGGTTCGATTCTGGTCATTGACGAACAATTTTTCTTTTTTTTTTGTGGGTAAGTGTCGAAAAAGTGGCACCGACCGTTTACGAAACGGAAATTTGCCTCGTCTCCTGTGAAATAGTACTCGCATGGAATTTCTAAACCATAGCCGGCCCCTCTGTTTACGCGCTTGCCTTTCACAACAGCTCTTCCTTTGTTTGTTGCCCTCTTGAGAAATTTTGTAAGCCATAGAGCCATAAGCTTGGGAACATGTCCCAGAACTGTTTCGCCATTTAATTCATTCTCGTGGATGCATTTCCTCTTAGACCTCCCATCTTCCCTTTTCCAGAAAATTGCTACAGCGTTGTGGTCAACCGTGTTAAGTGGTTCTCGCTTGAGTTCATATTCATAGCCGATCTCCGGTGTCCAAATTTCTTGATATTCATGGTACCCTTTAATGACAAAATTCACCTTTAATACGGTTTCGCTTGTTTACTCTTTTTCTGCCTTAATCTTTTCCTCAGGCCAACAGAATTACTTTAGACTGTCTGCTTACTTTCTTAAACAAGTACTGTAGTAGCCGCATACATCAGATAATGCATTTCTATCCAAAGCAACTGTCATAAAAAGTGTTAACTTTTCCCGTGCCGCTCCAATCATGTTTAGTAATGGATAAACGAGTGAGCAATTGTTTCCTTTATTAAATTGCAATCGATTTGTCCTGTCACTGTGTAGCAATAGCTCGCAATGATGGCTTCTGATTGTAGCTCTCGTTCTAAAGACGTTTGTCAAATTTGCGGCCAGGAAACAAGTTATAGATGTTTGCATTGTGCGAAACCAGTCTGCAACCGATCGAAAAATTGTTCCGTTGCTGCCTCTGAGGAAGAACCTGGATGGAAGCCAGGGTACGCTGTGTCGATATGCACTCCATGTAGGAATTCAAAGGTTAAACCTTGCGTCGAGGAACAGTCAGCTACACCAAAGGGAAGCAATGCTACAAAGGCAAAAGCGAAACAAACGTGCTCTACAACTTTCCAAAAGAAGCGTAAATGTCTTGGCCTTTCAGAGAAAGTAAAAGTCCTCGAGTTTGCAAAGCAAAATCCAACCCATGGATCAAGGAAATTAGCTGAGCGATTTGAAATAGGTAAGACGCAGATTCAAGCAATACTGAAAAACAAGGAGGCAATCATGGAAGCCTATGCCAGCAATGAAACTCCAAATCATGCTAAAAGAAAACGTTCATCCAAGTACTCAGATGTGAATCAGGCTGTGTGGGACTGGTATACAGTGTGCCGAAACTCTAACATCCCGGTTTCCGGTTCTACGCTCCAAGAAGAGGCGACGTTAATTGCAGAAAAATTAGAGATTTCCGATTTTGTCGCTTCCAATGGCTGGCTTAAAAAATTCAAGCAGAAGTACAGCATCTGCAACAAAACGGTCGCTGGGGAAGCAGGTGATGTAAGCAAGGAGACGATGGAAAGCTGGAACGAGCGCGCAAGGGAAATTACAACTGGGTGGAACGCTCGCGATGTTTGGAACATGGATGAGACTGGTTGCTTTTGGCGTGGCCTCCCTCAAAAAACCTCAGACACCAAGGGAAGACGGTGCACTGGAGGGAAAAAAGCCAAGCAACGACTCACATGGGCATTTTTGTAAATGCGGAAGGGGAGAAGGAAGATCCTGTTGTCATTGGCACGTCCGTCAGTCCAAGATGCTTTAAGAACTTACAGTCGCCAAGCCGGCCATACAACTGCTCCTATTTCGCCAATAATAAAGCTTGGATGAATACAGAGATCATGACAACAGTTCTGTCGAAGTTAAATAGGCAGTTGAAGCGCAAAGATAGACATATCCTGCTGTTTATGGATAATGCTCCCTGTCATCCGCAAACTCTGTCCGGACAGTTCTCTAACGTCACCGTTCAGTTTTTGCCAAAAAACACCACTTCCAAATCACAGCCACTGGATGCCGGTATAATCGCCAATTGGAAGGTCCTTTACAGAAAGCGAATGCTGCGGTACGTTTGCTCTCAAGTTGATGGTGAGAAAAACGCATCCGAAATCGTCAAATCCATCAACCATTGAATGGGGGAGACAAGCCTGGAACGATGTTCGCCTAAGCACTATCACGAAGTGCTTGTATCCACGTGATACACCAATCGAGGACGTTCAATTCGTTTCAGAAGACAACTCAATTGACGACGACGACGACTACGACAAAGAATTAGAAGAACCACCAATCATGAGCCTTGCAGAAGCCTTGCGCATAACTGACCAACTCCGGCACTTTGCACAGTTCAATGGACACCAAGACCTTGCCCTAGCTGTAGGAAAGGCTAATGACGTGATCTCGTCTTTACAACTCCGCGCCCCAAAACGGCAAACAGCATTGACGGATTATTTTAAATAAATTGCCCGTGAAATATCTTGAGCTATTTTTTTTCCCATACTAACTGTTGTTGCAGAAAGGCCTAAGAAACTTGTCAACGATGTTTCGCATATTTTTCTGTACATTATCAACCCGAAGAAAACTGTACTGTGTTAGAGCCAGAACTATGCATGGACTAGAAATGCACTTGATGTTTTGTTATAATGAATTTTGGATATATCTTCATATATGTTCACTTTTAAAAAGCATTTTGCTATATAGAGTCAATAAAACCATGTTTACTGCCATTCCTATCCAATTTATATTGTACCTCTATTAAGTGGCCAACCTCTATTAAAGCGGCCACTTTTCAAAGTCCCGAGGGTGGCCGCTTAATGGAGGTCGGACTGTATTTCAATTAATTTCAATTATTTCTGTTAAAATTCACTTCCGCCCAAACGAAACAGACGACGCACTACAGTCACCAATTGAACTAGTTCTACGGGATATGATGTTTACAATAACATTCGCAAAAAATACTCCTGTCAAGTTGTTTTGAATCAAGCTTGGCAAATTACTTCATCAAGAAGAAAAATGTTGACGAAGACTGGATTAGGTTAGAAGTGAGGTATCTTCACAATAGGCCATTTGACAGTTCTGTGCTTAGCTCCCAAGCCTTTGAGTGGAATTGAGCCTGGTGCATAGATACAAACCCTCTTGCTTTTGATATGTAAATCATTTTGTTGTTATGCTAAATAGTTTCTGGTCTCTGTCATGACAAGGTCAACCTGAGCCTCGTTACATTTCACAGAACTGTAAAATGGACTATTACAGTGATTAATCCAAGCGTTTGCTATTTTCAGTGCAAAGAACATTGTGGTAAAGCAATGTTTTATTCAACATATTTGTTTGCCTCTAAAACGGGACGAAACGCTCAGATAAAGATGAAAGAGATTGTGCTGAGAAATAACAAAAAAAAAATGATGTTCGCGAAATTCGAATAAGGGCAAATGCGCTTGGAAATGCAAATACATGCCGCCCTTGTTTATTCGTCGCGCGCAGTACAAAATCTTTTCAGTAGTGCCTGGCCTTTCCTCCACACTAGTCTCTTTGCAAGGTCAACTAAATACTGTCAAGCCAAATTATCTGATGAACCCAAACCATAGACCCATTTCATAAATGGCTGCCAAATGTAAATTATTTTGTATTCATTTAAGTTAGCCTTTCTAACTTCGTTTTGGAGTTGGTAAATCAACAGAATATTCACTTTCAAACGAGGTTAAAGAGGCTAATTTAAATGCACACAAAATAATTTAAAAGTTGTAGCCATTTAGGAATTTTCAAATTGAAAGGGACGGGGGGTCACAACCTTTGTACCCACCAGTTTCTCATGTCGACATCCACACTGTATTTTACTTGTTTCCTTAAACAAATGTCTCACAAAGGAGAGGTCATGGGCACCCCAGTAACCCCCCATCTTCAAGTTACGTATAGTTGAACACCAGAACTTTCCTCTAAGCCCAAATGCCTCAAAAATATTCCCACAACATAATTCCAAATAAATAATCTTGTTTCGGCGATAAAGCCTCGACCTTTTTGAGGTCGCAATATACAACTATCGAATGGTCTTGAATAGACTGTGTCCTTCTCCTATGGTTATGGGGCTCGGCTTTGCGGCCCTTCGGGCCACTGGAGCTCCGCTAAAAATCCGGACTTACCTCAAGTTTGCCAATTCCCAATGCGCAATTTATCAATTAAATAATCTATCGATCGTGTAGTTTGATCGTCCGGGTGAGGGTAGGACTGTCGTTGGTTACAGTGACTGACGTTTAGACAACCTGAGCGGAAGTCATCATCAGAATTCCGTGAAGAGTTGTTTGTAAGTCGAATGTTATAAGTCTGGTTCGTGAAAACTGATTTGTCAGTTTAGCT
This sequence comes from Blastomussa wellsi, assembly GCA_947652115.1. Taxonomy (NCBI): domain Eukaryota; kingdom Metazoa; phylum Cnidaria; class Anthozoa; order Scleractinia; family Plerogyridae; genus Blastomussa; species Blastomussa wellsi. The sequence goes on along the minus strand of OX393563.1, from coordinate 26,114,307 downwards.
GTGGTGTTATTGGCTTCCGCTAGACGGAAGGCAAGCATTCCTGGTGTCATCTCAACCTGCCACACCTGCAGCCAATGCTGTGGAGATTGTCACTCTCGCATTGGACTCGTTAGCCACAGCCGCCCCTGTCGCTGAGGCTCAAAGACCTTCTTTAGGTTGGCGCAGTATCCATAGTCGACACCGACTGACTCGAGTAGTTCTATGACCGGTTTTCAGCTGACGTCACAATATTATGCAAATTAGGTATCCGCCATGTTGGTGCCCAGGTTAGGTGAGAATTTGTATGCAAATCTATGCCATTTCTAAGCTTTCACTCACAAAGTCTTCGAAAATTCGCCTTCACAATGGATGTTTTGCCCGAAAGTGACCCAAAATCGCAAGATGAGGTACCAGTGCTTTCTTCTTACGCGAAAAACCTCGAAAGCCACGTCCGAGAGCGATATTTAAAGAAAATTTCTGTGGTTGGTGTCGATCCAGCGGCCATGCCGAGTGAGCAATTCAGCGCCGAATGTTTGCCTCCTATAGAAGTCTCTGACTTGCTTACTTATTTAGTTTTGGAGACAAGCTACTACACTAATCAGCAATTCAAGGCTTTTAAAAGTTTGGAGGCGTACAACCAAATGGTTTCTGGTTTCGTCGCGTCAGTTCAAGGGAAAGAAATTGCGAGTGTTACCCGTGCCCCATTATAAAGCCATAAAACACAGTAAACTCTTAGCACTTCAACCATGTATTTCACACACATGCATCCAGTCTGCTTACAACGTTTTTGAACGTTCTTTCCTCGTGTTTTCTGTCCCGGATGTACATACTCTACGTCATCATGTCACGCATCACGGAATTCACGAACTTTAGGTCACGCCACGAAACACGGGCTTTATGTTTACGCCCTAACAATCTTCCCCTCCAAAGAAAAGTGTCGTCCTCGACACTTGCACATAAACTGCATGTGTGAAATAGTACACACGTCTAGGAATTATACCTATATGGGAAATATTACCGAAGGTTACAAATATCTCTTACAATTGACTATACTTCTGAGCAGGATCCTGACTTATAACTCTCTTACACAAGTTGCTGCAGCAACTGACTTTGACGGTAACATCTCCTGTTTTTAGGATACACTCTGTATCATTGAAAGTGTTCATTTATAGCACGAGGAATCGGAAAACTAAGTGCACAGTTTTTTTTTGTTTATCAATTAACTTAACGTTTTTTCAGTAAACATAGCCAGGTACTGGTGCATGTCCAGAGTTTACGTCTACAGGAAATGCACTTCTTGGCTGGTACATGGCAGATGGATGCCCTGGGTATTGGTTAACTGGCTGGAACACAGGTTGAGGGAGGGATGGATACTGAAGGTACGTTCCTGGGTAGCCGAAGACCATTGGATGTTGAAACAAGGGTGGGTATGAAGGTAGCTGGAACTGTTGAACAGGTGGGCCTGCACCCCAAGTGAGATGAGAGGTATAGCACTGGGGTAACTGACTTCCAACACCACTGTTGGCAGATATGGCAG
>OX393563.1:26087791-26107791 GCA_947652115.1 Blastomussa wellsi | reverse complement strand
TTCAAATCATTTTTGCTAGACGACAGTTTGAAATTCAGTTCCACCCATCCTATGTATGGCATCTCGCTACCGTTAGCAGCAGTTAAGTTCAGCTCAGTGTTAAGTAACTCTGAAATCTCTTTAACATAAACACCAGGAAAATTCCTCCTTAAGAATTCACGGGATACTATCGAGACCTGGGCCCCTGTGTCCCAAAGTACCTCTACTGAATGACCATTAATCTCTCCCTTTACAGTGCATCTTTTCCCAACCAATCCTACCATTGTTTCATGCTGTTGTGGTGTCAGATGACTAATAAAGGTACCATCACTAGGATCCAGTGTCTTTGGTTCTGCTTTGCTTGACAGGTGTGAAATTGCACTGCATAACACTTTGTGGTCAGACCAGTGTTTCCTTTGACAAACCCGACTACAGTATTTTACGGCCTTACACTTTGAACATTGCAAGGACTTTGTGCTTTCCAACTGAACTTTGCCACAGCCATTACATCGATGGGACTTGCAACTGTTACTGTCGACTATTCTGTGTCCCTCCGGAATAGTCGCCGGTCGTTTCCCTGGCGACCGCTCTGCCTCCGCCTTGCAGTACAATCACGAGCTACATGTCCAGGATTACCGCAAGCAAAACAGTGGTCACATTCCTCTCCTCTTCCACGCTCTTTACAACTCTGGCAACCCCAACTTGGGTACTTTGGTAGGTTAGTGTCTCCGCGGCCTCGGTAGGAGGATCGGCTCCAGTTTGGTTTTGCCACTCGGCCTCCCTGGGCATTAAATCTACCTTTGAGGTTGTTTATCTCTGATTTCATCTGCCGGATTTCCAAAAGAATCTGTTGGCTCCCATCTGCACCTGTATTCTTGGTTCTCTGTTCTCCCTCCTTGGGGACCTCACAAGCATTCACCCTGGTCTTCTTTTGGCTCTCTGTTGCCAATTTTGTGTTTCGCTCGTCTTGCTGGGAAGCTAATTCATTTACTTGTTTCATCAGTTCCTCATCGGTCAGCCCGGGGGTACGAAGAGTTGCTCTCAGATTGGATGCTAAAATATCATCACGAAGACCAGTTTCGAAAGATTTCACAAATGTTTTCTGAATCAGTGCAGGGCCATAATTAAACTCACTATCTGATTCTTGACTGGCAAAATTCACCTTGTTGCGCAGGTCCAAAGCACGGAGTAAGAATTGTTGTGGTGATTCATTGCTTTGCTGGCATACGGTTGCAAGCTGTTGGTACACCTCAGATGCAGCTTTCTCTCGGTAATGTACGCGAAGAATTCGCCGTAATTTTGCAAGGGAGAGGTCGCTTAAGGTTTCCACATAACTTCTAAGACTACTATGAGGCGATATGGCACGAATTACAGCATCCACGATCTCACTTTCTTTATAACCACGTTTTAGACCAGAGTCTATTTGATGCATTAACGACACAAAAGTTAATTTTTCTGTCTGCCCTGGTTCGCCAATCTGTCCCGAAAGTTTATATTCCCTACGAAGCAAGGACGGAACTGTCTTTGTTTTCGCTAGTTGGACCAAAATATCTTCCGCACCTTGTTCACCTTGTTCCTTTTTTACTGTTTCCCCGACATCTGCTTGTTCACTTTTCACTCCAGCAGCCGCTGGTTTTGGATCCGTTGTTTTAGTTTCTTCGAGAGGGGGGACCGTTCCCTTTACGTATGCAAGTAGTTGTTCGAGGCATTTGCGTGCGACCGTCTCCTCGCCTTCCATTTTGCTGTCGATTTCTTTCCTAATGATTTTAATCTTCTGCATCTTAGTTTTAGATGTAACATCGTCCTCGACTCCTAACATTTCTATCATTTCGACTAGTCTACCCTCATCCTGATCGAACAGCCGAGCTTCTACTTGCAACTGTAATTGCTCCATAATAACAAACACGTCGTACGGTGCAGCGATTTCCAAAACACAAACGTGTAATCCAAGGTCTACATAAACAAACAAGTCAATCCTTCTGTTTCACGACTCCATGGCGCAATAATCTTATTAACCTCTGTGATTAAACAACTTTACTCTTACCATTGGCATCTGACTGATTGTTAATCCATTTCAACATAAAAGACAACGTTTACCATTCCACGTGGACATCCCCACTCGCTCGCATTTCGTCGCTCAAAAGTTTCGTAATCTGCTTCCCAAACGAAAAGAACTGTTCCACAAACTTGTAATCCACAGTGCAGTCCTGGCAGGGTCGCCAAATTGTTACCCGTGCCCCATTATAAAGCCATAAAACACAGTAAACTCTTAGCACTTCAACCATGTATTTCACACACATGCATCCAGTCTGCTTACAACGTTTTTGAACGTTCTTTCCTCGTGTTTTCTGTCCCGGATGTACATACTCTACGTCATCATGTCACGCATCACGGAATTCACGAACTTTAGGTCACGCCACGAAACACGGGCTTTATGTTTACGCCCTAACACGAGCAAGTTTGTTGTCGTGGGAAAGGTGAGACATTCACAGCGAATGAATGATCCCCTTGTCAACATTTGGATGATTGTAGACAAGGACGGCACAATTATCTCCGCACACTGTTTAGGCTGCAAGGCAGGACTGGCCGAATCGTGTTCACATGTAGCGAGCGTGATGTTTTACATCGAAGCTGTGACACGAATTCAAGGAAAGCTCGCCTGCACGCAAGCCAAATGCACGTGGATTCTTCCGACCTACGTGAATGAAGTGCCATACGCAAAGGTACGTGATATCGACTTTTCATCAGCAAAAAAACTTAAAAGCACTCTGGAACAGAAAATTGAAATTACTGGGGAAGCAAGCGATAAAAGTTTAGAACAACGGTGCGATAAATATGCGAATGCGATTCCGTCCGATGCAGAAATTCAGGAAGTCTATGCCAAACTAAACGCTTGTAAGATCAAAGCTGTAGCACTAAGCCTCATCGAACCCTATCCCGACCAGTTTATTGACGAAAGCCGCACACTGCCAATTATCCCTGACTTGTTTGAAACGAAAAACCTGGAGCTAGAGTACCCGGAGTTACTTAAAATGTGTGTTCAAGTGACACTGGGTGTTTCTGACGAACACATCAACAAAGTAGAAGTGAGCACACGAGATCAAGCAAGTGGATCTGGTTTTTACAGACATCGTGCTGGCAGAATTGGAGCATCTCAGTGCTCTTCAGCCTTTCACACAAACCTTGCTCAGCCCTCCCAGTCTTTAATAAAGACAATTTGTTATCCAAGCCTCTATAAAGTCAACACCAAGGCTACAAGGCATGGCCAGAAACATGAAAGTGCTGCCATAAAGGCATATGAAGCATCCATGAAAGGACATCATGTGAATTTTCAAGTCAAAAAGTGTGGTTTGTTTATCAACAGAGAACATTCATTTCTTCATGCCACCCCTGATTTTCTCGTGTCATGTGACTGCTGTGGAAGTGGATGCGGGGAGGTTAAATGCCCGATTGTTATTATTGATGGAAACTTTGATGAGTATGTTAAACATAAAGGTTCCTGCCTGGAGAAAGTGGATGGAAATTTGCAGCTTAAAAAGAGCCACAACTACTACTTTCAAGTGCAGCAGCAACTTTTCACAGTCCCGAATCTCCAGTATGATGACTTTGTGGTGTGTGCCTTTGATGAGGCAAACAACATCCGCCTGTTCGTCCAGCGTATATATCCAGATGTACAACACTGGAACTTAGTTTTGCCCAAACTTGAATTATTCTGGAGGATATGCCTTCTCCCAGAGGTCTTAGGACGGTGGTATACCCGAAGGTGCACAATACCACCAACATTGCCAAGCAAGGATGCCATCTGCTTCTGTCGAACAGAGAAAAGCGAGGACAGTATTTCATGTAGCAACAACAACTGCCCTTACCAAAGGTTTCATCCATCTTGTCTCTCGCTCACATCTGTTGCAATGCCAAAGACCTGGTACTGCCCTCACTGTTCCAGACTTCCAGAGTTCAAAAGGAAAAGGAACACTAGAAGATCGCTAGGACCTACTGTCCAGTCAGACCATGCAGCCATGAAATGCGAGAGCATTTGCATTTGCAGGGCTAAGCCGAGTCCTACAGACAAGTTAGTTGAGTGCCATGCAGAAAACTGCAAAAATGGAAAGTACTTTCACCTCAAGTGTCTTGATTTGAGGCGAATGCCAAACAACCACAAAACAACATGGAAATGCTCAGCATGCAAAAAGATTACACCTGCCCAAGCTGCCACCACCCCCACCACTTGTTCTTCTTGGTTGGATTCCTCCAGCAGTGAGGATGAAAGTGATGTTCTTGTCACCAAGGTCACACAAGGTGAAACTGATAAGTACAGTGCACTAGCAAATCTAACAGACTACCATTTTGATTTAATTAATAGTCCTATTGGATGGCTAGACTGTGACATCATCCAACAAGCCCATGTCTTGTTACAGCGCAAGAATCAAGTTATCGCAGGTTTTCAGCGACCAACACTTGGCCCAGTTCGAAATTTTGATGTTGTTGGTGGTGAATTTATTCAACTTTTACACACTGGGAACAATCACTGGGTATGTACTAGCTCAATTGGATGTGTGCCTGGCTATGTCAATGTTTTTGACAGCCTCTATCATGACTCAATCATCATTCAAGAGGTTGAAGAACAAACAAATGATTTATTAGGTGGACGTTTGATTGCCCTGGATCCAAAGCCAGTCCAGCAACAGACAAATGGAAGTGACTGTGGTGTTTTCGCAATTGCGTTTGCTACCTGCCTGGTGTTTGGCGAAGACTCCACATTTATCAATTTTGATGTACGAGGTATGAGACCTCATTTGGCCAAATGTCTAAGGGATGGCAGGTTCAGCTTGTTTCCTTCGTTTTGAAACAGAGGCACATTTTAGAACTCAAAGGAACATGCAAAATCTTCAGTAACTTTGTTAAAGATCATTTTTAGTCATGTTTTTCTAGTCTCTGGCTTTGATCGTAAGCAATTCAGACAAAGCCTAGTTAACATAAATTTTTGTGTGGTTTTGGAAAGTATCCATACCTCCATCTTGGAGTGTTTATTCATTTTATATTTTGAACACTCAATTTCCCCTTGAATTTCTATATTCCTTTCCTTATAAATTTTGGCTCCTGAGACCCATCTCCCTCGTCAGAATTTCCAACAACTCTCCATTTTTGGGTATGGATATTTCCTAAGTTGAACCATTCACTCCCACCTCCCTAAGATGTAGCATACAGTCCATTTAAATAACACAACACAAATAATAATATACATGCTCTGCCTGTTATTATAGGACACCCATATTTTTGCAATACAACACATAGAAATGAGGGTACTTGCATTATACCTGACATGTATAATGTCTGACACATTTTTGCTTGTGTGTGAAATATTCAGACTATATTCTGGCATTATGCAGTCTAGATAAAAAAAAGTTGCACTGTTTGTAACAAGCTTCCTAAGCTTTTTATATCTTTTATATGCTTTGCAGTATCCAAGCAAGTAACAGAATACCTCTCACTCAATACAAAGCACCTTAATATCAATGACAGCTTTAAGGTGTATAAACAGCATAAAAGCTTTTAAGTAATTTTTCTGTCCAAAAACAACACAAATTTGCAACAATGAAACTGTTAAAAACTGCTTAACTGTGCCTGCCAAATTTGAATTACTACTGTAACTACATCCAAGTTTCAAAAAAATCCTTAGTATATGCCCCTAACCATGAGTTGTATGTACTCTACACTTTACAGTGAAAATAAATTTTCAATTTAGTACTAGTCCTATCCTACTCGAGGATAATCAATGACACCTGTCAATACATATCAAAAATGGAAATGTATGGCTAGGCATCATGTCATATATACATATATAATATATGTGCATCATTGGGCAATAAAATTGGTTAGTTTCTTAATGGCAACTTGACTAATGTGCTCTTTGCATAACTTATAACAGTTGAATGAAACTAACAGAGATCTGTTCGTTTTGGTTGCAAAGGCAGAATTCAAAGGAATGCTACACCTGAAAGGGGAAAGGGCATTTAAATTGGAGCAGAGATTATTACCTTATTCCGTAGGGGAAGTGAATATTCAGGGACTGAAAGCATGATATAAACAAGCATTCAAATTATACAAATTCTTTATTAAGCCAGCTGTTATGAGAAAATATTTTCACATCAGTCCTTACAGATTTTTAAAATGTTACACATTTTTAGCAGCCCAGCTTTGCTTTTTTTAACAAGGTAATGTCTTGGAAACTTGTTAACTATGCAAATTGAAATGAACACTTTACAGCCTTTAACTCATACAAGTCATGTAACTTTACATCAGGACCAACATGTGAGTCTTAAGATCATGCGGCATTCACTATTTTTTTACCTATTTGCTCTAAAAAAGCACCCTGCAAAGGTGGATAATTAAATGAGAAGCCTAGAGGTATTTACAGTGTGCAAAAATTAATGAGAGGGTGAACTAATCAAATGGAACAATTGGGGGGCAGAAATTAACAAGAGCTGAGCACACTCTGATCATATGATCTACTAATGGAGTACACCTGTCAGAATTCTCATGGTTACTAATCAAAAAGTTTGTTGGCAAGGTACCTTCTAGTATAGTATACTTACTTCTTAGCAGTCCAATCACACGTTCAACATGAATTCTGACATTCGCAATACCTCTTGTTTTCTCCACGTCCACAGGGTCAAGCTGAGACTTGCCCTGTGTGAAAGCTGGTATCACAAGTTTAGCATTTCTCAGTCCGACACTCTCTGTGATGGTAAATCCTCGGTCTGCCATGACCATGTCTCCAGGAATCAGTTTGTCCAGGAAGCCACAGTTCTCAGTTAAATATTTATCTGACACACGACCTCCCCAGGCTTCAGACACAAATGAAATTGTCCCTTGTGGTGTTATCCCTACCAGAATTTTGATTGTGTTATAACTTGAAAATGTCTGTGCCCTAGCTAGCAAGTTTGAAGGTCTTTCGATAAACACTTCAAAACGGTCAATGACAACAGTTATTTTCTTGCCAAATGCATACTGGAAGCACTGGGGCATTGTCCTCCACAGCTGGTCCCTGTCAGGCCAGTACACAAAGGGAAATAGCCTTTTGTCCATTAAAACAATCCAGTGGGAAAAAATTCGGGAAATTGTTGACACAGAAACAACAAAGCGGTATGCAAGATCCTGCAATGGTGCATTAAGTCTCAGTTTCATAAGTACAATGATGAGCTCTTGAAATCTGTCGAGTTACTGTGTTTGCCGTGTTACAAGTGGGGAGACGAGCTCATAAACAACCATGAGTACTTCCATAGACGGTAATCCAGTGTAAAAGCGAATTTTATCATCAGTATCAAAGAAATCCTTGTCTGGCGCTTGATATTGGCTTCTCTGAAACATGTAGTCGAACTCGGTTGTTTGACACTCGGCGTCCTTATGGGTTTCCGGTTCGATTTCTTCAACTTCGCTTACTGCTGTGGCCGCCAGATCAGAAGAAATTATTTCCTCATTCCCTTCGGTTAGACTTTCCTCTACTTCAGTCGAAGTACTTGGCTGACTAAAGTCGATCTGAGCAACAGGAAGGCTATCTTCCAGAAGCTTTCGACGTTTCTCTGCCACTTCGCGTTCTTGTCGTTCGAGTGCAAGTTGTTCTCGCTTCTTTGCCCTTTCAGCTCTCTGCGCCTTAGTTTCATGGTCTAATTTCGAACCATAACTTTTCTTGCCAAGTTCCAATGTAGGAACCCAATCTATTTCGTGCTTATCCCATTTAGCAGCTGGCTTTCCAGAAACAAAATGCTTACCACAGACACGTTCACTTTTGAGGACGTTTCGATTTCAAGTCTACGCGACTGATCGCATTTATCCATTTTTCCCTACGCTCTCTAGTCAGTTCTTCTTCAAATTCACCTTTATCGGTTACCACAGAAGGTATTCGATAAAATCCAAGCCCTTTTTCTCGGTCACTTCTACTTGAACATCCAAAAACAACGCAAAGAACCATTGTCACGCTTACTTTCTCACTGTAATCTCTCTATTGAGCGGGTTTGTTTGGGCACCAACATGGCGGATAGCAACCGTCGTCAAGGCAAAAGTCACGTGAGTGAAAACCGAGAATTCGTCTTTTTTTTTTTTTTTTTTTCCATGTCGTGAATTGGTCGTTTGTATGGCGCCGGTAGCTGTTAACTTCTGTCGAGAGGATTCTGTTCTAAGTTAGTAAACCAGCTTTCCAAAGTCAGTCCTTGAAAATAGTTAGTGCTGTAGGTCAAACAGTAAGCAGAGTCCCAGTCTATACTGTGGCTCGTAAGTAGGTGGTGCTCAGCAATGTGATTGTTGACGTCACAATTTCTCGTCGCTCGTTTCTGTTCAGTTAGTCTTGTGTTGAGGTTCCTACCAGTCTCTCCGATGATACACGTTTACATTTATCCAGCAAGTATTTGTTCATATTTTTGCAATTTTATGCCATTCTGCGAACCATTCTGTAAATCCCATACGTCGCCCTATAAAAATGTAAATGTCGCACAGAAACATTTTGTCTGGGTTCCCTGTGTAATCTTTTGACATTTCGTGTGAAATTTCCCAAACCGGAAATAACAAGAATCCCAAATAACAGAAAGGTGTAGGTGCTGGTTAGAATGCTTGATTAATCTTTTATCTTATTCTAAGCATTCTTTCCAGATCCGTGTACATATATAGCCAGAAGTGAGCCCGACGTATTTTTTTTTTGGGGGAGGGGGTTGAAAATTTGCACTCTCGGTATATTTTTTGGGCCAAGAGATCTGTCGCGTATTTGTTTAGGTCTTATCTCCGAGCGAATTTCTCATTTCGGGTTTTCGTTGCGATCAGCCGTGGATCAGAAAAATATTCATTCGAACTTTTTTTCAGCGACCTGTCTGTAAATGTGGAGGAGGAGGGGGGGATGAAGAGACATTACCGGGCATACCAATTCCATAAGCTTATTGATGCAAAATCATGCATTAGAAAATTCTGCTTAATTGAATAAATCAGTATTGAGGTGCTTAAGTCTTGTGTTTTTTGGGTTGGAAATTTTGATGATTTGGATTTGCAATATGAATCTTGATCGGACCCGCCACCGCCTACCACCCCCCCCCCCCCCCCCCCCCCCTTGATGTATACTTCTCTCTCGTGAGCGATATTCTTGGCACTCGAACAAAAAAAGTCACATCTACTCGACCAGTAATATCGTCTATGTGCATCAAGTTAAACTTAAAACATACTATTTTCTCTCTCACCTTTTACCACCAACTCCATCTCATCAGTTCCATATTTGCTAGTTGCAACACAAGTGTAGTTGCCTTCCTCGTATACTGTCCTATTCGCAGTCTTTGTTGAATTGGCAATTACTGTAGACTTCCAAATAAGTGCTACGTATATGGGCATAGTTCCAATGGCTGAACACGACAGTTGGCTACCTGGAACTGTCGCTCGCGCTGGCGGAACTATCTTGGGTGGAACTGACGTAATAATGTTTGAAATAAGTTAGCGTATGTTTTTCAATGTTCTAAAATATATTATAACATAACTAAAGCAAAGCGCGCGCTCTGATTGGTCAATTCAGCATCTACTATTTGCCCATGGGTGTATGCTGCTGACGTGTGTGCAAATGCGCGCGCTTCAGCGAATGCACCATTCAAAATGTGAAAATTGTTTTCAACGGTTCATTCTCTGAATCGATGTGAAATTCAGTCCTTCGTGTTTTAATAACTTTGGACGGTTGTCTACTTTTTTCCCTGAGTTTGTTCATAATTCTATTGAACTATTTCACCGGTTGTTGGATACAGACCTTAGAAAGAGGATTTTGATCGATATTTCAGGAAACGTGATTAAACTTTATCGAGTTGCTGGTGTGCAGTCGCTTGTCATGAATGAATTTTCGCGCGCTTATTTTCTCCTGTCATGTAAGACTACACCAACATTTTTTGCGATGTACCTCAATAAAAGCAGCTCTGTTGTCCCAATGTCTCAGTGTTATGTTATAAAACAAATGGTAAACGCCATAGCATGTACTATTGAGTTACGGATGCACTTGGGAGGTTTGCTAAGCACTCAAGAATCTAGAGTCGCACTCGGCTATCGCCTCGTGCGACTCTTACGCTTCTTTCGTGCTTAGCAACCTCCCGCGTGCACCCATAACTCAATAGTACATGCTATGGCGTTTACCATTTGTTAAGTATTTTTACTTTTAAAGGCAAACGTTTCACGCATTTAACGACCAACGGCTACGGTTATGGTAGTCATCTGGATTGAATTAATTTAACGCCATATTATGGGATGCCCAAGGGGCAAATATTTGAAAGCTCGTGTGATCCCGGGTGCGATGAAAAGTGAAAGGCTTGCTGTTACTGCCGTTCAATAGCGCTGCTTAGACTTTTGATCACCGCTTTATTGCCATGGGTGATTAACTAGATGCAAACACAAAAGCCTTCGGAATGGAGGAGCTAAAATGTATGGAAAGTCGAGAAATTACGAAACTGCATGCAGAATGTGTGAATTTACGTGGTGAATAAATAAACATTTGAAAACAGCCCTTTGGCTCCCCAAAATATAAATTTCTTGTTTAATAACAACAATTTTTAATAAAAACAATATCATCAAAGAATTATAGCTTCTTATCCAGTATAACCTCGAAATCATACATGAAAATCAAACTGCTTTTCGGAAAACACGCACCGAATGATCGGAAAACAAGCCTTGTAAAGTTGTATGGCAAATCTCGCACTCAACTTTGTTATTTTCCAACGTAATAATAATTTAAAAAAATACAATTAAATAATACAAAACACGGAAATGACATTTAAAGAAACCTTTTATTTAACTAAACGTACACTCTTTGATAAAAGCAAATGCTTTTTGATTTATTTCATGCGGGAAATCCCTAATCGCTCTAAACAAATACTTTCGACCCCCTGAAATAAATTAATTTGTAAAGATTTACATCGCGGTCTGATAAGTTAAAATGTGTATGAAATGAAAAGCTATTGAAAAATACGCTTATTTGAAAGGTCTTTAAAACTGAAGACAGAGGTCATCTCGTTCCGATTTTTTTGTATTATGCAAATTATGTGCTGATGGCGTCACAAAGTGTGCTAGTGTGGGGATCAAAACACAAAATAGAGAATATTTCTGCTAGTACCTATTAGTATTAAGTTTTTAGCAGCCTTCCTTTTCATACAGTAACTTTCCGTTTTCCAGTTTCTTCTTGGCCCGCTCCTCTCCATTGTCACCTTTATTCTTTTTGTCTTTTTTGTTTACATTATAATAATGTCATTTGTGATGCGTCAAATAAACGAATAAATAAATAAAAATAAAACCGGATGAAGTCTTCGTCAGGGCTAGTACTGCAATGTAAGGTATAGCACTGCCCCTAAGTTAAAGAAAACGAGCCATGCTAATGAAATGTTGGCTAATCCATGGGTCACACAGTTATCTTTGCGTGGAATGTAATCATGTTACATTTGTTTGGTAGGGCAATTAGCACGATAGATGGTTTCTGAATAAGCTTTTTTCTGGAATTTTGATGAATCTTGATGGTATTTCAAAGCCAAGTTCAGAAATGAATATTTTTTACTTACCGGGTGGAACAGCAGTGAAATGTAATTCAAATCCTGTTCTTTGCACAATGTCGTCTGAGACAAATGTTGTCGATACCTCTTTTCCAGTTACAATAACGTTTTTCCCTGTATTCAGACCACAATACTTACCAACTGTTTGGTAATTATCATTAATGATCTCCAGATAGTCATAGCTGTATTAAGAGAAAACAAGAAACTTGCTCAAGAAACAATACAACTACGGGGCTGATGCAGCGTGAAAACGTAGGCTTTGCGAGACAACAACGCAAAGATAATCATGCTACATTTGTATATATAATTATGTTACATTTGTTTCCGTTGTTTTCACGTTACCAGGCACCAACCAATAGTGAAGCTCCATCTTTCTGTATATAAGCAACACACGACCCACAATTCCTTGAGTCGCTCCGATGAAGGGCTAACGTTCGAAACGTCAGCTCTTGAATCTCTTTACGGTGGCCAATTCACATTATCAACCCAGTTGATAAAACCAAATTAACACGAAGTTAAAGCTGGGTTACAATCGTGGAAAGCTGTTCGTCTTTGTTCGGACTCGTCCGCACAAGGTGTAGCAAATATATATCACGCCAGCGCGGCAGCCAACGCGAAAAAAATGGCAAAAGTGACCTTATGCTATATCAAGTTCCGTACTTTGAAATACCTGCGCTGCCCTTCCAATCCCCCAAGCCCCCCCCCCCCGGAATCACTTGCTGCCACATCATGCCATGGTCCGGGGTAACTTTATCTATACAAGGTAAATCCTTCAGATTAAGATTAAAATCGTGTAAAGATGTTGCTGCACGAAGGTCACTGGATAGGCTGTTCTCCAACCTAGCTCCGCTGAACGATAAACTCTTCTTTAAATAATTGCTCGGATAACGTTGTTTACGTATCTGCAAAAGATCTAAACAGCCCAAAATAAAATATATAAATGATGTGGCAGCGCTTCATTCCGTTATACCAGTAATACAATATGTTTACTAGTTGGACTTCCGTATATCGAACGAACATGACCCCAAAGCAATATTCAACAAAGCCACCCGATTCTAGTAGAGGGCTCCCGAGCTCCCGAAAATTTTACAGCGCGACGCGCCTTAGTGTGGTCACCCAACAAGCCTTTTTCACAAGTTATAATTAGCCAATCAATGAGCGCGAATTTGTTTGAACTGTCCCACATCCTTGCAATGTTCAAAGCTGTTGTCACGAAACCTGTCGAGCCAAAGTTTTATTTTGTCAAGGAGAGCGGGACAACTCAAACAAATTCGCGCTCTCTGATTCGCTAACTTGTCAAAAGAGTTTATTGGGCCCCACCTTAATTTAAGGCCAGAGGGGCAAAAACAACTTATAAATTATATAAAGAAGTTTGGATCCGCCATTGGAGTCCACTTAGCTTCCGAATCACTTGATATCGAATCCGAGTTGCTTGTACTAGAGCGTATTTCCACGTTAACGTTCTCTTTTGATTCTCGTGACATTCAAGAATGGTCACCACGAGCGCGCTGGAGAACTCGTGCAACCAGTGCCGCTTTATCTCCACTGATCGCAAGACCATGCTGGTTGAGGTAAATCCTAATTTAACTGTTTTGACTTCATCTTCAGTATCCTCTTTCCAGGACATTTCTGGAAGAGTTTTTCTTTCACTAGCGCTTATTCGTGCCTTTAGAGCACGCAAGTAAGTACCCTCCTCGAAAGTAAGCAAGAAAGTAAGCACCCTTGTAAGTACCCTCCTCAACATTGATTTCTTCACCCCCCCCCCCCCCCCCGCCATCCTCACCTTGATTTTACTTTATGTCCCCCATACATAGATACATACATACATACATACATCCCCATCTCCAAACAATTTCTGCATAGTCCCTTAATTTCTTACCTACATGACGGATGATACTCCAAGTTAAAATAGATAAAAGAAATGTTCATCGTCATATTTTGTGGAATAAGAACGCGATTATCACATTTCATGTTGTCTGGGTAATTGTTTGGATATCCAGGACTTTTCAGTGTCCTATTTACCACTGAATTACAATTCTCAGAGTCTGTAAAATAAATAAATCAACAAACGATCAAACTTCGATCTGCATTTCTTCAAAATAGAAAATTGTTCGTCCTCTAAAGCAGACTTCGTAAATCCATGCTCCACTATGTGCCTGCCGATTGCTGAGTATTTGAGTTCGCTGATGCGTTGCTATAAATGTCGGGTTGTGTACCCGACATAATCTGCGTCGTTCAGATTACATTGGAATTTATAAACGCATTGATTGCTAACAAAAGAGGGTTTCTTCTCTTTCGGAGCGAGAACTTGGCCAATCTTCTTACTCTGGAAAACAGGTTTAATGCGGACGCCATTTATGGCGCTCAGAAATCTGCATTTGTCTTTTAACTGAATTGGCCGATTGCTGATCATTGTAGTGGGACCATAATAGAAGGGCTGCCGTCACTTGTATGCCTACGTGCATCGATAACCATCACAATACTGGTTGATAAAGCTTTCAAAGAAAACTGGTTCAATGACACCTACAATCTAAACCTCAACAAAGACCAACTTACGGATCTGCTCAAGCTTGCAACAACAAACCAACTTTTTCAACTTAATGGTACGCTTTACAAGTAAGTGGAGGGCGTGGCGATGGGTTCTCCCCTTGGGCCATTATTAGCCGACACGTTCATGTGCTTTATAGAAGAAAAACTGGAAGAGAAAAACTAAATCCCTTCTTTCTATAGGCGATACGTGGATGACACGCTGACCATTGTGCCCAACATCAACGAAGCCAACACTTTTCCGAACTCTTGCCATTGCAATTTGAAGTTCACCATGGAGGTAGCAGAACAAAACACCATTCCAATTGTGGGCATGAACATCATCAACAGGCTCGAAACATCAGTCCACAGGAAGTCTACCAACACTGGTTTACTTCTTCATTACCACAGCCATGTTGAAAAACGATATAAAGGCTGTCTGCCCACCACGATGATCCATCGCGCACATCGCCTGCCATCTAAACCTACTGCGTTTTCTGATGAGTGCAATAAGCTCCGCTCTATCTTCCTTAACTTAGACTATCCAATCAATTTGATCAATTCATCCATCAACAGATTTCTGCAAGATCAGCAATCGGCAAATTCAGTTAAAAGACAAATACAAAATCTGAGCGCCAAAATTGGCGTCCGCATTAAACCTGTTTTCCAGAGTAAGGAGATTGGCCAAGTTCTCGCTCCGAAAGAGAAGAAGCCCCATATTGTTAGCAATCAATGCGTGGTTTATAAATTCCAATGTAATCTTTGCGACGCAGATTATGTCGGCTACACAACCCGACATTTACAGCAACGCATCAGCGAACACAAATACTCAGCAATCGGCAGGCACATAGAGGAGCATTGCTTTACGAAGGTTGCTTTAGTGGACAAACACTTTTCTATTTTGAAGAATTGCAGATCAAAGTTTGGTTGTTTAGTTTTTGAATGCTATTCAATAAGGAACTGAGCCCTGTGTTAAATACACAGAAAGACTCAATTCGTGCTAAACTTTATACGTGACTCTTTGCTCTCAACAAGGGACGAGAATGAAGTTTGTATGTACGTATATATTTTTAGCATTTTTTAGAATTTTCATCATTGTTCTCTCTTCAATCGTGTCCCTTAGGATTTCTTATACCCGATTCACACCAAAGCTTAAACACGTTTAAAAGCTGTTTATTTAAATACGGTTAAAAATTGTTTTGTTCATAAAAGTTACCAACTGATGATTCTTGACTTCAAATTTGGCACAATGAAGAACACATTACAAAGTAGTTGAATCCTATGTAAAATTCAGTCTTTTAGTCGTCTGTTACTTATTTTCATTTTTTCTAACCTGGTTTAACTAAACAAGATTTGTTGGTGTGAATGGGGTATTAGTTTATATTTAAATTTGTACCCATTTTATTCACTCAGTTGACTTGATAACGACGTTAAGCGAACGTCGAACCAAAATGGTTTTAAGTTTTTCAATTTTATCGCAGCGTTTTATCGTTAAATTGTTAATAAAATATGATTTTTTTTTTTCAATTTATAAGGCTTCGCGTCAAAATTATTTATGGTTTTGCCAACTGGACGCTGCCGGAGGGTGAAATTGGTGAAAGCAAATATTTTAGCATGACATTCTGAATTAAAACGTTGGATAAAAGAGTTATGGAATTTTCGAAATTTAGTTTGTATTTTTACATGAGGATTATTATTATTATTTTTTTTTATTTGAGCCTTTTCGGGTACTAGTTCTATTTTCACAGTAATATAGCTTTGAGTTTAAGAAAACAGCTAGAAGAGTGAAGAAAAAAAAAAACGACAAAGAAAGTCAAGAACGAAATGGGGAGCCCCTGGGAACACTCATTCATCAATCCAGTCGGTTGCAAAATGTTTTTGATTGGTGCCACGAAGACTTTGTATTTTGTGCCAAATCAGGGTGCAGTATAAAACTAAGAATCGTTTCGTGTGCTCTTACACGAAAAGATACAAAAAGGCTAGTTCAGTGCTGTTTTCGGCTTTTCCTTTTTGGAAGGTACACTAAACGACTATGCCCCCCCCCCCCCCAAATCTCCAAAACGATACCTGCACGGCCTACAGTATTTCATTGCTTTTATTCTCCACACGGTAAAAAATAAACTCCCCCAAACACCAAACTTATCATACTTACCATGTTGCAATTGAGAAAAATTAAAAGTTAAATGAAATCCTTTTTCTTGATTTTTGTGGTCGGTGTGGAATGTCAACACTGTAGCGTTTTTAACAGGCACTGTGTAAGTTTCCCCTGTTTTATTACCACATAGCTTACGCGAATAATCAGCAGGGCTGACTGTAGAGGCAACTGTCAAGTAGTCAAAACTGCAAAGCAAAAGGGAATAAAATGACTTTTTTGTATCAATATACAAGGCCAAATAAAATCCAGACAACTAACATTTTTTTCTTAAATAACATAGGCATTTTCAAGAATAAAAGAACTATTTCACCTTGGAAATTTTATAACTGTCTTTTGTACAGGTGAAGTTGAGGATAGGCAATGTCTCTGAGAATAATCATCAATGAATAAGAACTCGTGGATAATCTTAATATTTAAGAAACTTACATTTTCCAGTTGAACTATGGTTTAAAATTTCCGCAGTAATTCAGCAGAGCTAATTTGCGCGATCGTAGGAATCAAGTGATCGATGTCTCGCTTCTCGTAAAGACAAAAAGAAGTTGCTGTATTTGAATGTGTCTACATTTTTTAATGTTTCGCCGGTTTGACAAGTTGACTCGCGTGACGAGCAAAATGTTGTTGGTTAATTCTTGACAAGCTGTCAACCTATGAATGAACTCAACCGTGAAAAATCAGTGGGCCTTTTTCAGAATCGTCGGGTTTGCGGGCAAGCGTTCCCTTGGCCCATAGCCCCAATTTTCGCGCCTCCAGATATACGATAACAGATCATAACAGCTCTTCGCTCGCTTGGGAACGCTTGCTACGCAGGCTACACAATATCCTACACAAAGGCTCTTGCATCATTAAAATACACTTGATTGATTGTCAACTTGATGTTCAAAACGGTCAATTGATCGCCACAACGAATTGGGACAACTTCGTAGGACCCTCTCGCAGTGTTAGCGCTGTGCTCGAACAAAAAGAAGCAAATTTTCAACTGCAAAGCTTGTGGCAAAGGTAAAGACTGCGTCAAGCCCGAGTAGCCCATACTGCCGGGAACGTATACCGGTTTCCACAGCATCGATCCGGATTTCAGCACACCAACCAGCCAGCCATGAATAATAACACGAAATGCTTACCTGCACGACCCAGGACCTTCCTCCACGTAGAAATAATCAAATACGATTGTCAATTTCATGCCAGGTGGAATGGGTATCGTGTAATTACAGTCCATACCATTAGGGTAGTCTGTTTCGGGATATCCTGGACTAATCAATGTGTTATTAACCACCGAGCCACACCCTGATAAAGCAATGGTAGAGGTATATATTCTAAATATACAGACCAGTTCCAATGAAATAAACGCCCTTATATTAACCCTATAACAGGTCATTGTGTCCTGAACGTGACGTTGCCATGGGAAACGTTTTCTGACTGGCGTATTTTGGCAAAAATGAGTAGTTACCATTATGAGGGTACGGGCACTTTACCCAACATCTTAATTTGGTGATACGAGCCCAAAAAATAATTGTGAACAAAATGCCATTGAAAAAAAGATAATTTGTTATATTTGTAACTTCTTTATAATACATTGAAAAAAGAAAGAGAGAGAGTCATCCTCAAATAATCCTCATAATGGTAACTACTCAAATAATTTGGTGAAACGAGCCAAAATAAAAATAGAGAATAAAATACAAAAAGAAAGATAATTCTGATGTATTTGATACTTCTTTTATAATGTAAAGAAAAGAGAAGAGAAAAAAATATAAGAGCTGTCTTTTTTGGGTACCCTCATAATGGTAACTACTTTTATAAATATTTTTTTATTTATAAAAGAGGAAAGATAAAATTACAAAAATATTAGAAAAATTTAAATTAAGAAATATTTTTCTATAAAAGAGAAAAGATGAAATTATAATATAAGAAAGAAAAAAATAATTACTCCTGGAAATAATTTATTTAGTAGTAAAAATAAATGAATGTTCAATTGTATAACCCAATTGTATGAAAAAGATTGTTACATTCTCTGAAGATTTCTTTGATTTTGATAAAGAAGAAGAAAATAAATTAAATAAACCTTTTGATAATGTGTTCAAATATATTTATAAACATTTTAAAATGTCATGGGATGAAATAAGGTACTTATCAAAAATACAATCTGAATTAATTTGTGAAAAGAAAGAAATGATAAATATAAAAAAGTTACTGATTTTTATGAATGAAAAAATGTCACAGCTAAGTTGTTTAAATGAATAAAAAAGTCAGGAAAAAAAATAAATCAATAGGGAAATATTTTAGCCCATATAAATTTATACTTCTTTTTTAACTTCCTCTTTAAAATAAAAGGAAAATATCTCCTCTCCTTTCTTCTGAGATATTTAAGGATTTTATAAAAAACAAAGTTAGCCTTTATAAATCTCTTTATTTCTGGGAAATAGGAATGAAAATTCCATTCAACTAAATTAAGAAGTTGAAAAAACTGATTAAAGACAGGTTGAGGTAAAAACAAGTGATTTTGTTGTAATGTATTGATAAATATGCTTCTGAGATATTGTCTTCTATAATATTTGGATTTCTTCTTTCTCTTAGACAACATTCTAACTTCGTCTTCAAATTCATGAACATAGTCATAATGGCTAATTTGGCCACAAGATTGACAGACAAATGTGTCTTCATCATTACAAATGTCCATTTCTGAGCAACATTTGTAATTTTGGGGAGTTGTGTTATTTTCTGAGGAATGACACATCTTGATAAGAGTGTCATAGAGCATATCATATTTCATATTGCCCATAAAGATAAGAATGTTATGTTTATGAGCTTTTAAAAAAGAATGATTTATAGAAAAAAAGAAAAAGCATCATTAAATGAAATTATACTTTAGATTTGGAACTTTATCAATTAATTTACTTAGTATTATCTTAAATTGTAATTGATTACTACTTTTCTTTCCTCCATCTCCACCTTTTCTCTGTAAAGATATAATTCTGTCATCACCGAGTATAATTCCTGTTTTTCTCTTTGATATTTTTAAAATCTAATGTAACCAAATGATTAATAACTTCTTTTATTACAAATAACACAATTTGTTTTCTTTCATTTTTTTTTATATTCAACACCAAATAAATATTCTGGTTGCATTTCTTCATTGGTACCAAAAAAAGCATAATTTAAAATTTTCTTTTTATTTTCATTTAATTTGTTAAATAAGTTCTCTAAAATAGAATGAGAGTAATTCAATGCACATAATTTTTTTATTGACTTGCTTTTATCAATATGTGTTCCATTGGGTAAAAGTGGATATTCACATAAATTAATTAGTATATAAGAAATTTCTTTTAATTCAGGTATATTTTTAATTATATCACCAATCCAATGTCTATCTAATTGTTGAAATTGATTATTTTTATATTTTTTTACTTGACCATTTAATTTCTTATTATTAGATTGTATATCACATTTGTGATTACCCCTAATTTGTGAACATTCATCATATTCAACTCCTAAAATAGGAGCAAATTTATCTTTTAAAGTAATGTTTTCATTTAAATCTTTACATACCATAACTTCTTCTTTATATCCATTCTTAGCAGTATTGCTATTTGTATGAGATAATATTTTTTTCTTTTCTTTGAGGTCTAATCTAGGTTGACCTCTAACCTTCTCTGATTTCTCAATTTCTGGCTCCATGCCAAAATACCCGAAGAAAGGCATTTTGGCATTTATAAAAAGAGGAAAAATTGCATTAAATAAAAAAAGAAGGGAAATTATTTATGTGGTGGGGGTTTATCAAATTTAATGAAATAGAAAGT
>OX393563.1:26011548-26081548 GCA_947652115.1 Blastomussa wellsi | reverse complement strand
TTGTTTCTCCCAACTCGGCGGCTTCTTCAGTTTTTTTGTCCCAATCCCATCTTCTTCTTTGTATTAATTAAGAATCTGGCTGTACTTCCCCACTTCGGCATTTCACCATAAGGAATAGAATCTAATGAATCCACCATTTTCTGATCACACACATTTTTACTTTTTCCCATAGCGTAACAAATATCATGATGAGCAGCAATCTCATCAACCTTGTTATAAGGTTTAACATGCCATTTTAAAACTTCTCCTGTCACAGGGTCATATTCCAACTGCCTATCTAAAGGATTGTATGGACCCATATATTTATATTTTCCTGGAGTCCATCCACTTTTTGGTTTTGGTAATTTACCAATCATTTCATGAATATCAAATAAGCCAGAGCCCAAAGGGCTCTGATAACTGGCCAAAGGCCAGTTGCCATCACCCCTTATCTTTATAGAGGCAGAATCCAATGCTGCATCTAAATTTTCATCTATTTTCTTTCTTATATTACTTCTTGTAGATTTTGAATCAATAAAATCAGCAGCTTTACTTCTTGCAGTTCTAATTATACCTTCTCCTTTCATTCCTGCAATAATAGAAGGAGATTTTTGTTTCCCTTAACAAATCTTGTTTTTTTAATTCCACATTCAGCACAAGTACACCAATGCATCAATCTACCATTTTTGGTTGTTATAGTGCCTGAAGGTTCAACACATTCTGTTATCTTCTTCTGTTTAACGCAATAAGATTTCACCATTGTATATTAATGGAATAGATTAAACATTCTCGTCAAAATTCTTCTTTACAATTTTCTTCTCTTTATCTATAAAAAGAAAATCATAAGGACCTAATTTTTTAAAGAGAGAAGGATCAAAGAAGTTTTCTCTAGAAATTAAATTAAGATGTGTTTTTGAATGTGGTTCAAATAAAATCATATGAGAACAATTATTTCTAATTTTTGGATCTAAATTATGATAACTCTGAGAAAGATAACAAGTTGAAATATTTTGATGTCTTCCATCAGAAAAATGATTTGCAATTTTATCTTGTTGTTTTGAATAATTTATGAGATCATCAAAAATAACAATTTTTCTGTTATTCTTTGGGTATTCTGAAGTATCCATTATTTTTTCTGATGGGAATATTTCCATCACAGGATATTTTACTTTCTCTGATATTTTATCCATTATTTTTTTAATTCTTTATATTTATGTTTTTCTTGATTATTGGTATAAAGAAAGATTTTATCATAATACAAAAATCTCAGTAGCATATTGAGCAATGTATTGGTCTTGCCACAATTACTCTTCCCAACAATAATCATTCTGAAGTCTTCAGGAATGAAATTTACTCTTCTCTTATCTTTAGCTTCTTCTTTAGAATCAAAATTGATCAACTTCATAATATACCAACAGAGTAAGAAATTAAGTGTATTTTTTCATTTATCACAACAAATAAATATTAATCTGAACTTATCTTATGGATTTATCAACAATACAGAAGAATGTAGCAATTCGTGCAAAAGCCCAGAAAATGAAGAATGAAGTTGCTGCAACAATCAGCAATGTTAGGAATGAAAGATCACAATTCCAAGAAGAAGCCAAGAGATTATTCACTCCAATAATCTCATCTCAGAAGAAAGGGAAAGATGAACTCCAAGATGCATTAATTGGTAAACTCCAGGAGAATCAATTAGTTCTTAGAGAGAACCAGGTTGATATGAAAAAAATGTTAGAAGCCAATCAGCGTCTTATAGATCAACAAGAACTTCCCTTTTATCCCCAACAAGCTATCGAAATGGATCCAATAAAGCGTACAGTAATGGAAATGGGTAAATCCCGAGCAGGATTAGAAGAAATCAGTGAAATGATGAAGAAAACTGCCAGTAAAGAACCTTTGACTTTTAACTTTGAGAAAGAATATACTCCAGAAGATCTACAAACTCTCAAAGAATTAAAGTTGAAAAGATCCAATGATCTATTGGATTTAGATAAAAAAGAATTAGAAGAATTGAGGAATAAGAATGGCAAAAAGATTATAACTTATGGTGGGTTGAAGGGTAATATTGTCAGAATCAAGTCCAGAGAATTAACAGAAGAAGAAGAGGAAAAAGTAAAAGCTTATACTAATTTCATGAAGACTCTACGAAAATACAACAAGTCATTGGATAGAGCCATTGATTCTAAAAGTCTAACAGGGAGTGGAATTAGAAAATACAAACAACCCAAGAGGAATGCCTATAAAATTCAAAACAGCCAATATGGCGGCTTTATGATTGATATACCCAAATTGTTGAGTGAGAAAATTCTCAATGTCATTAAAGATGGAAAAAATGTATACACAAGTCCAGCTGATACTTCTTTGGTTGATCTTCTAACTAAAAGGTTTAATCCAAACAAAAGATATTCCTCTTTAGCCCAAAGAGTATTTAATGATTTCAATCTTCTCACAAATATGCCAATGCATCGATCTTCTGGTAAATCTAAATTTCTAGGTGGCAATATTACTCTTTATAATTCTCCAGAAGATCTAATGAAGAGATTAAGATTGATTTCAGGAACAAGAAGAGCAGGGAATACCAATTTTGATCTTAGGAATGAAGCTTGGCAAATCATTGATGAACTCATAAAGAAAGATATCATCTCTAAAAGTCAATATGATTCTTATGTCCAAAGACATCTTTCTTAATAGGAATAAAGTCCTAGTTTCTCGGATGTAATTATTATCCTCTTCTCCATTATAAAAATGACCAAAATTAAAGAAATGGTCTTAGATTGATAAAATTATATCATTAACAAGTCATATCTTTAATTTTCTTGAAAAAGTCATAGTTTTCTGGATGGAATTATTATCATTTACTCTTTTTTATTTTGTTATTTTAAAATTATTCTATTATATATTTTTCTTTTTCTTATATAGTCTTAAAATTAAAAGTAAAATTGAGTAGAGGATAATAATTCTATCCGAGAAACTAGGACTTTTAATTTTAGAGTTCCTAGTGTTGTGACATCACGCCACAGCTGTGTCATGACGTCATGACTTGGGTTTATAACTAACTTCACTAGTTTGAATAATGTTAGCGACCATCACAGCTGTGCCGTGACGTCATGACACAGCTGTGGCGTGACGTCATGACTTGGGTTTATAACTTACTTCACTAGTTTGAATAATGTTAGCGACCGGCACAGCTGTGCCGTGACGTCATGGCACAGTTGTGGCGTGACGTCATCTGGAAAATTATCCCAACATTGATTGGAAATTCCAATAATTCTTAACTCCTTGGATGGAACTAAGCATTCTGTTAGTCATGATTTTACAATTCAATTTGATTCTGCAATAGATCTTAATCCAAATAAAAACTATTATCTTGCTCTGAATACATTGAACATGTCTTATTCATGGTACAATATATCTCCAGCCTATAATAACAACAAGATCAAATATTCCAAAGATGGAGGCAGAAGTTGGAAGAATGTCATTTTTCCTCCTGGTAATTATTCTTACAGAGATATCAATGAATTCATTCAAAGAACTATAAGAAAGTGGTGGGAAAGACTGATGATATTTATGGCATCAATATTTCCTTCACTTCTTCTGTCTTTAAAGTTTATGTTGAATTAGCCAATAATTACCAACTTGATATATCCAATTCTAATTTTGGTAATCTTATTGGATTTAATGCAGGGAAAATAGAAAGAACAGCTTATTCCGACAAAATGCCTAATATAACCAATTCAGTTGACAGTTTAATGTTGAGATGTTCTCTTCTTTCTGATTCATTGGTATCAGGAAAAAATTCTGATGTTCTTTACTAATTCTCTGTTGACAATCTTCCTCTCTCTTACCCATTTCACATAGAACCTAAGAGAGCTGTTTATTCCATGTCATCAAATATATCAGAATGTATATAACTGATGTTCTAGGAAGACCTGTAGATTTGAATGGACTAACTGTTTCTATGAATCTCCTCCTAAAAGAAATTCCTAAAGAATAATCTTTTTATAATAATAATTTTATAATGAATAATCTTTTTATTATAATAATTTTATAATGAATAATCTTTTTATTATAAAAAATAAATAATAATCGCATCTCATTTTATGGAATATAGAAGAAGAAGAAGAAGAAATGATGATGGAGAAATAGAATATTACAGCATTGATCCCTTAATTGAAGGTGAAGGAATATTCTCTTCTCTTTCTGGAGCTGCAAAAAATGTAGCAAGTAATTTTACCAAAAGAGCTGCAAAAGAGTTAGCCAAAAAAGCTGGAGAAGCTGCTCTTAAGAAAGGTGCAGAAAAGTTAGTAGAAATTGGTGATGAGAAGTTCTTTAAGAAGAAAGAAGAAGAAGACAGCAAAATTACACCAGTTAATACAAAAGAAGATGGAGGTGAAGATATTATGAAGTTATTAAATTCAACAAGTTCCACAGAGAAACCCAAATCTAATCTCTCGAGAGAATTTGATGATATTACAAATATGTAATTCTCTAATCTAATGATATATGGAAAACTTTAGATCTTCTGCTTATGTTGAGAGATATGAATATGTCTCTTTTGACCTTCAAACTCCAATAGTACCTCCAGTTAATACACAACAGCAAAAAACCACAGGATATAGATTTGTTGTAGATTCCTCTGGAGAATCTTCTCCAATGGATTGGTATAATGCTTACATAGACATTGATTTTAAAGTCAATAAAACAGCTGATGGAGCAGCTTATGATGGTGCCGAAAGAGTAGGAACAATTAATGGGGCACATTCTTTGATAGGACAACTTAAAGGTGACTTTAATGGAGTCAATGTCAATGACAGTCCAAATATCAATTTAGCTATTCATGTAAAAAATCTCCTGGACTTCTCTGATGAATATGTTGAGAAGATTGGACCAACATTCTTCTATTATCTAGATACAAAGAATGGACATGCTGAGGATAGAGCGGCTCAAGCTGAATACAATGTCGGCTTTTCTAAGAGGAAGGTAGCCATCGAAGCAAATGCTTCAAATAATGTAATTATTCCTCTAAACAGATATGGCTTCTTTGGAGCATTCCAGAATAAAATATGCCCCAATGGAAAAGTGACATTAGATATAACTCTAGAAACAGCAGACAATTTTGTTTATAGAGCTGGAGGTGATCCAGGAAGGTATGTCATTGAAAAGATGGTCCTATGGGTTCCTAAGATTAAATTCAATGGCTCAGGGGAACAATTATATCTCTCTAAATACCTCCAACCTCAAAAATGGACTTATTTGAAAGAGAGAATAGAAATGATGACTTCACGTCAAAGAAGTGGAGTATTTAAGATAACAGCTGCAATTAGAAAACCCAGGCATGTCTTTATTTGGGCTTTGAATACTGCAAAATTAGCTGATCAAACACAAAATCCATTGATCTTTAATACTTACAATATGGCTAATGGTAGAACCTTTACACAAGCCCAATTGGAATTATCTAATGGAATCTTCTATCCACAAGAAATTTTGAATCCAACAACAGAAAAAGCTAAGACTTTCCAAACACTTTTAGAATATCATAAATCATTCAATGACTATTTTACAGGTGGATCATTGGATATGACCAATTTCCAGAATCTTTATGGCCTTCTCTATTATGATTTGAGAAATCAAGAGAGTGAATTAAAGAGTGGAGTGACAAAGTTGGCATTTAGATATACTCTCAGTGGTAATCCCAATGCTGATGTTAACTTTTATGCTCTAATTCTCCATGAAGAGGAATTGGAAATTAATACCTCCTCTGGGAAAGTTATGCTTAGAGCTTAAATTATATTCATTCCATTATAAAAAAAATAATTCATAAAAAATAATAATTCATAAAAAATAATAATTTATAAAAAATAATAATTTATAAAAAAATAATAATTTATAAAATATAATTTAATTTTAAAAATTAAATTATATTTATTCTGTTTTTGATGATAACATTTTTTTATAAAAAAAATCTAGATTAAATATGACTTAGTTAATGCCTATGATATTATTACTTATCATTAGCATGGAATAAACTTAAGTTCTGGTCAACAAGAAATATTAGCTAGAGCTTTGAAACAAAAAGCAGCTGTGACAATAAGATTGGGTAGAAGTGACCTCACAGGTCCTCATGAGGTATTTCTGACAAAGACACAAATTGGAAAAATCCAAAAAGCTGCAAAAGAAGGAAAATGAGTGGATTTGAAAATATCCAAAGCACAAATTGGGAAAGTTGTGCAGAAAGGTGGAGCATTATGGACTTCTCTTTTATCTAAGGGATTACCCCTAGTTGCTGGAGTTGCAAGAAGTGTATTGCCTGGATTAGGAAAGGCATTAGCAACTGGAGCAGCAACTGCTTTAGGATCTCTGGGAATAAATAAATTATTTAGGTCTGGTTCAGGACAAACTGGAGGATTTATGATTTCACCTGAAAATATCAACCATCTGATTCCCTATAAAAATTACTTCACAGAGAGACAAAAGAGAGATATGCTAAATGCGATGAACTTAGGGAAACAATTAATTATTCAGCTAACAAAGAAACAACAGAGTGGAGGATTCTTAGGAACTCTTTTAGCTTCTGTTGGTATTCCTCTTCTATTGAATGCATTAACTGGGAAAGGGTTGCAGAATAGAGTTCCACCCAGTGGAGGAAAAGGGTTACAGAATAGACCCAGTGGAGGTAAAGGATTAAGGAATAGACCTCCTCCAGGATCTGCTCTATATAGACCTCCACCTTTTATAGGTCAATGGGGTGATGGTATGTTCACTCCAGGAGATCCAGGACCACAATTACCTTCTTGGTATCATGGATCTAGACCACAATTACCTTCTTGGTATCATGGATCTGGTACAAGAAAAAAAAACAGTCATGTCCAATACGCCCGCACTGTATCGATCCGTTGAAGTCATATTCAGTTCGTTCGATTCGTACGGATCGTTTGAATGTTCTACGCTCCGTAGTAGGGTTGACGGTTCGTATATTCTATATTACATCTCAACGATCCGTAAATTTCAAACGGATCGTCATACCTTCTTACGGAACGAAAAGGGTAATCAACGGTCCGCACGTTTCGCACGGAGCGAAAAGCTTTCATTCGGTCCGAACTGCATCTCATTAAATGATCGGCATGAGAGGCCATGTGTGTGTGTTAACGGATCGTTCAATTCGTTCGATTCGCAATTCTTGCATCTCATTAAATCAACAGAGTGTAGTCGTGCGGCTCGTAATTCTTGCTTGGAAGGGAATACTGTATACATGTATATTCCTCGTTCTAAATGTGGAAAATACCAGCGATGAACACTGTACACGCGTATATTCCTCGTTCTAAATGTGAAAAATACCAGACATGCTTTCTAGCTGTGTTGAAGAACCCGAAACGCACGAGTGCGGTTCGTAATTCCTGCTTGGAAGGGAATACTGTAGACATGTACATTCTTAGTTATTCTAAATGTGGAAAATACCAGCCATGAATACAGTATACATGTATATTCCTCGTTCTAAATGTGGAAAATACCAGGCATGCTTTCAAGCCGCGTTGAAAAAGCAGAAACGGCAACGACTTCAGTCACTCTAACATATTCTCTAAGTGCGTGTTCGCGTGCGTTTCGTAAATCTTGCTCGAAAGGGCAAGCAGGCAAATGCTGTATACATGTATATTCCTCGTTCTAAACGTGGAAAATACCAGCGATTAATACTGTATACATGTATATTCCTCGTTCTAAGTGTGGAGAATACCAGACATGCTTTCTAGCTGTGTTGAAGAACCCGAAACGCACGAGTGCGGTTCGTAATTCCTGCTTGAAAGGGAATACTGTAGATATGTACATTCTCAGTTATTCTAACTGTAGAAAATACCAGCCATGAATACAGTATACATGTATATTCCTCGTTCTAAATGTGGAAAACACCAGGCATGCTTTCAAGCCGCGTTGAAGAAGCCGAAACGCAACGACTTCAGTCACTCTAAGTGCGTGTTCGCGTGCGTTTCGTAATTCTTGCTCGAAAGGGCAAGTCGGCAAATACTGTATACAAGTATATTCCTCATTCTAAATGGGGAAAATACCAAGCTTTCTTTCTAGCTGCGTTAAACAAGCCGGAACGCAGGAGTGCGGTTCGTAATTCTTGCTTGGAAGGGAATACTGTATACATCTGTATTCCTCGTTCTAAATGTGGAATAGAGCGTTTTCACACAAGTGCCGATGAGAGAATCAACTCCGCTTTCATAGTATCCTGCAGTCGGTAACAGGATTGATCTATTGTTTATATTACAGTAATTATGCAGATTGGCGGTTTTTACACGCTGCGTGGAGTTAAATCACTCGAATTAGCTGAGTAAAAATGATTTTGCGCGTGTAGATAGCGCTAGTTGATCAGAAATGGGCTGTTGGACAGTCTTAAAAATCCGTTAGCTTTGTTGAGCGTAGAGATTCGCCAGGGTGATAAAACTTACGCGGGCTTGAAGTTTTTAATGAACCAAAGTTATAATAAAGTCTTCAAGTCCTCAGCTTCTACGCTCGCATTTGAAAGATCAACTTGATGGGAGGAACAATTTTATGATTACCGCTTTGGTTAGAACAGTTCGAGACTGTTGGCGTGTGATGTAGCGGTCGTTAAAACGTTCCTTATTGTGCATATTACTGTATAAAACAAGGCTTCTTGCTTTTTTATGATTGTTGTTTTGGTGGGACAAATTTGTTACATCAGGCGTGTCTCACATTGGTTGCAGCGATCACAGTTTAATCTATGTCTCTAGAAAATTAACATGCCCTAGGTCGTTCCCGCGAATCATTGAATCGAGACAATACAAAAATTTTGTGCCCGATAACTTTATGAATGACATGGCGCTGGTACCTTGGGACATAATAGAGCAAATAGATAATCCTACTAGGGCGTGGGAGGTGTGGAAACAATCATTCTTAGCAGTAGCCAACCTTCATGCACCTGTTAAGAAAAGGAGAGTCAGAAACTCTAAGGCTCCCTGGCTCACCCCTGAAATCAAGCGATTGATGTGGGAAAGAGACAGAATAAAGCGAATTGCAACCGTCACCAATGATCAGTTAAAATGGGCGGAGTACAGACGACTTAAGAATCGAGTAAACCATTCTATTAAGGCCTGCAAGAAGAATTACTATCATTCTTACTTTAAGGATAACGTTGGGAAAGCAAAAGCGACTTGGAATGGTATTAATACAATATTATCGCGAAAGAAAAACTCTGCCCCGGCGTCAAAACTGATTATTGGTGACACGGTGATAACGGACCCCCATGAGCTAAGCAACGCTTTTAACAGGCATTTTACCGACATTGGCCCCAATTTGGCGGCAAACATAAACCCCCCTCGAGTCAGTTTTCGTGATTTTGTAGAATCTTGTGAGAGCACCTTCGAGCTTGAATTACTTACTACTGACGGACTGCGCAAACTTGTGAACGATATCCCTGTAGGCAAGGCTGATGGCCTCGATGGTATTCCAACTTGCCTCTTAAAGTTATCATTTTCACTCATTGCGTCTTCCCTGACACACATTTTTAATCTAGTT
The DNA here is from genome assembly GCA_947652115.1 of Blastomussa wellsi. NCBI lineage: Eukaryota > Metazoa > Cnidaria > Anthozoa > Scleractinia > Plerogyridae > Blastomussa > Blastomussa wellsi. The sequence continues at coordinate 26,072,035 of OX393563.1, read as the reverse complement.
ATTTCCACTGGAATCATTCCCAAAGACTGGAAAAGTGCTAGAGTAACTCCAATTTTCAAAGCTGACTCGAAGGTTGACCCAGCCAATTACAGGCCAATTTCTGTACTTTCTGTAATAGCTAAGCTCTTTGAAAAAGCCATTTTTAATCAGGTATATACATATTTAAATGACAATAAGTTACTTTCGAAATATCAGTCTGGCTTTAGACCTATGCACTCTACTCTTACTGCTCTTATTGATATCACAGACAATTGGTATCTTAACATTGACGATGGTTTGACAAATGCCATTCTGTTTATTGATTTAAAAAAGGCATTTGATACTATTGACCATGAGATCCTTCTGTCAAAATTGGAGCTGTATGGGTTTAAAGGTGCAAGTCTTAATCTTTTCCGAGACTACCTCTCTGATAGAACTCAGGTTACAGTTATAAACAACGTAAATTCTGAAACTAGCTTCATAAGTTGCGGGGTGCCTCAAGGCTCAATCCTCGGCCCCCTACTATTCCTACTGTACATTAACGATCTTCCAAACTGTAACCTTCTATCAGATGTGGCGATGTACGCCGACGACACTAATCTTACGTTTGCCTCCAAAGACCCTGATGAGCTGTTTTCATCCCTGACTCACGATTTAGGTAATCTGAAACAATGGCTCGATTCTAACCGTCTAAGTCTTAATGTCCTCAAAACTAAGTGTCTGTTTACAGGTACAAGGCATAAAATCTCCTTGCTCCCTAGTGAACCTCACATATGCCTTGATGGGCATTCAATTGAACGAGTCAATAATTACAAATGCCTAGGCGTTCAGGTTGATGAAACACTCTCGTGGGAAGCTCACATCTCTGAAGTCGTCGGTAAGGTTGCTAAAGTACTTGCTGCCCTGAGGAGACTAAGACCGATATGTCCCCAGAGTATCCTAGTCACAATTTACAAGTCACTGATTCTTCCGCATCTCGATTATTGCAGCGCTGTCTGGGGCTGCATCGGTAATGGCCTCAGCCAAAAACTAGAGAAACTACAAAACAGGGCTGCACGCATAATAACAGGTTCTAGTTGGGATACCAGATCTGCCCAGATTCTTCATGCCCTTAAATGGAATAGCCTCGCTGACAGACGTGAAAAACAACTGAAATCTTTAATGTTCAAAACTGTAAATAACCTTGTACCCGAATACCTGTCTGATAAATTCGCCAGCGTTAATACCATCCACAGACATAATCTTCGAGGTGCGCAACATAACCTGTTTATTCCGCGTCCGAACACTGAGGCCCTCAAAAAGAGTTTTCGTTATAGGGGCGCAGTAACATGGAACAGTCTGTCAGCGGAGGCTAAGCAGGCCACTACTTTAGATAGTTTTTATTCCGCTATTGTACATTAGTAATTTCTTAACTTAGTTTAGCACTTAGTTTTTATGTACTAGGTTTAATGCGCACGGCTCTTTAGAAGACCACTTTTTAGTGATAAGGATCCCGTGGATAAATAAAGTTTATTATTATTATAAGGATATCCTTTAATTGATTTTTCCTTCCTTAAATGCTGCAATCGGTTAGGTTTTTAAGCTCAAGATGGCAAGACCGTTTTTCGGATTCCCAAGGAGGGATCCTTCGTCAGTTGCTAAACCTTGTTTCTAAAGAGCTCTAAGTCGAACTAGTAACAAATAGCTCTGAGGCGAGCAAGTGCCGATGAGAGAATCAACTCCGTTTTTATAGTATCCTGCAGGCGGTAACAGGCTTGATCTATTGTTCATATTACAGTAATTATGCAGATTGGCGGTTTTTACACGCTGCGTGGAGTTAAATCACTCGAATTAGCTGAGTGAAAATGATTTTGCGAGTGTAGCTAGCGCTAGTTGATCAGAAATGGGCTGTTGGACAGTCTTAAAAATCCGTTAGCTTTGTTGAGCGTAGAGATTCGCTCATCGGCACTTGTTACTAGCTCGCCTCAGAGCTCTTTAGAAACAAGCTTTAGCAACTGACGAACGGATCCCTCCTTAGGAATCCGAAACCGGTACGGGTCTTGCAATCATGAGCTTAAAAACCTAACGGATTGTAGCATTTAAGGAAGGAAAAATCACTTAAGGATATCCTTGTCCGTTCAAACTTCCTCCCACCAACACAACAATAATAAAAAAGCAAGAAGCCTTGTTTTATACAGTAATATGAACAATAAGGAACGTTTTAACGACCGCTACATCACACGCCAACAGTCCAGAACTGTTCTAACCAAAGCGGTAATCATAAAATTGTTCCTCCTATCAAGTTGATGTTTCAAATGAGAGCGTAGAAGCTGAGGACTTGAAGACTTTATTATAACCTAGAGGGATTTTTCTAGACTGTTCACAGCCCGCTATTTTTTCGTATTTTTCCTCGATCGGCGAAGGCGGTGAATGAATCGCGAGAGAGTTTCCCAAATAAGATGCAATATACATTCCGCAAACTCTACTATGGATCGAGCGTAGCAAATTAACGATCCGTAAGAATCGAACGGATCGTTAAGCCGTCTGCCCCACACACTCAAGATCATCAGAAGGGGGATTTTTTCTAAGTCCCCGTAATGAGATGCAATATACGATCCGTAAGCTCTACTCTACGGAGCGTAGGACATTTAACGATTCGTACGGATCGAACGGATCGTCAAGCCGTCTGCCCCATACTCTCAAGATTATCAGAAGGGGGATTTTTTCTAAGTCCCCTTAATGAGATGCAATATACGATCCGTAAACTCTACTATACAGAGCGTAGAACATTTAACGATCCGTACGAATCGAACGGATCGTCAAGCTGTCTGCCCCACATACTCAAGATCATCAGAAGGGGTTTTTTTTCTAAGTCCCCTTAATGACATGCAATATACGATCCGTAAGCTCTACTCTACGGAGCGTAGGACATTTAACGATCCGTACGGATCGAACGGATCGTCAAGCTGTCTGCCCCACACACTCAAGATCATCAGAAGGGAGAATTTTTTCTAAGTCCCCCTAATGATATGCAATATACGATCCGTAAACTCTACTAAACGGAGCGTAGGACATTTAACGATCCGTACGGATCGAACGGATCGTCAAGCTGTCTGCCCCACATACTCAAGATCATCAGAAGGGGCATTTTTTCTAATGATATGCAATACACGATCCGTAAACTCTACTATACGGAGCGTAGGACATTTAACGATCCGTACGAATCGAACGGATCGTCAAGCTGTCTGCCCCACATACTCAAGATCATCAGAAGGGTGATTTTTTCCAAGTCCCCTTAATGACATGCAATATACGATCCGTAAACTCTACTAAACGGAGCGTAGGACATTTAACGTTCCGTACGAATCGAACGGATCGTCAAGCTGTCTGCCCCACACACTCAAGATCATCAGAAGGGTGATTTTTTCCAAGTCCCCTTAATGACATGCAATATACGATCCGTAAACTCTACTCTTCGGAGCGTAGCACATTTAGCGATCCGTACGGATTGAACGGACTGAATATGATTTTAACGGATCGATACATTGCGGGTGTATTGGACAACCCTCAAAAAAAAGGCAAAGGTCTAATTCTGGGTCCAAATTCACCTCTAAAAGGTATTCCTCTTCTAGGAGCAATTTTTTGAAGAGGAATTTGAAATTTGAAAATAAAGCTTTATCCAATTATGATCTAATGGATTGGATAAAAGAAATGGGAATAAAAAACTTTAGAGGTATATTTTCTAGAAATGACATTGAATATAAAGGTCGTGGGTATTACATAGTAAATTTAGATGATAATGTTGGTCCTGGAACTCATTGGGTTGTCTTTAATTCTCTCAAGGACCCAATTGAATATTTCGATTCTTTTGGCATGCGGCCTCCTGAAGAATTTAAAGGGTTGTGTAATAGATTGGGTAAGAAATATGTTTACAATTCTTCTAAGTACAAACACATATATTCATTACTTTGCGGCTATTTCTGTCTTTATTATATAAAAGAGAGTGAGAATGGAAAATCATTCTATGAAATACTCAAACCTCTGTCTAAGAAGAATAGTCATTTGAATGAATTATTTATAATTAACTATTTTTCTTTTTTTATATAAAAATTAAAAAGTAAATAAATTCATTTTTTTAATAAAAATTTAAAAGTCCTAGTTTCTTGGATAGAATTATTATCCTCTACTCCATTATAAAAATAGCCAAAATTAAAGAAATAGTCCTAAATTGATAAAATTTCATCATTAACAAGTTGTATTTTTTATTAAAATGAAAAAGTCCTAGTTTTCTGGATAGAATTATTATCATTTACTTTATTTTATTATGTAATTTTAAAATTATTCTATTGTATATTTTTCTTTTTCTTGTATAGTCTTAAAATTAAAAGTAAAATTGAGTAGAGGATAATAATTCTATCCGAGAAACTAGGACTTTTAATTTTTGAGTCCTTAAATTGCTAGTTTAATGGATAAAAACAGCCATATCTTTAATTTCTCTAAAAAAGTCCTAGTTTCTCGGAGAAATGGATAATAATTCTATCCGAGAAACTAGGACTTTTTCTTTTCTATATAAATTCATTTTATTCTTTTTTTATATAAAAAAGAGAATTCCTCTAACTTAATGTTATAATGGGAATAATCAATGATGAACCTCAAGAAGAAAATAAGTGTTGTGACCAAGGAGGAGAAAGAGGACCCCCTGGATTTGGCTTTGAATTAGACGCTAATGGTAATTACAATATCGAAGGTAAGAAGTTAGTTAATTTAAAAGAAGGAAGTGACAATGATGATGCTGTGACAAAACACCAACTTGACTCTATGACTCTCGACTTTCATAAGAAAGGAGAAAATATTGATATGCAAGGCAATAAAATAACCAATGTCACCCTTGACTTTGATTCAGCAGATAATGTTGGAGCTAAAGATTTAATTACTAAAGAATACCTCAATGATAGAGCTGTGAATTTTTTCAGAGTTGATGGAACTAAAGTTGCTCTTAATTCATTCAACATGGGAAATAACAGAATATTTTATTTATCTGACCCATTAGATCCTGAAGATGCTACAACAAAGAAATATGTTGATGATAATTTTGCCAAATTATCCAATGGCAATCTGAATATGGCACAAGGCAGAATAATTAATTTACCCATTCCAACAGGACCTTCTCAACCAGCTACCAAAGGATTTGTTGAATCAACTTTTTTAGAGAAAGGGAAGGATATAGATATGAGTTCTTTCAGAATTACCAATCTCAAAGATCCAATTGATATTTCTGATGCCATCTCTAAAAAATACCTCAATGAGGTAATTGATGATATTGCTAATTCTAATGACAAGGATAATATTCTCTCTTTTTTAATGTATCAATCAAATCCACTTCTTTTTTCTAATGTTGTAAATACAAGGAATTTTGCTTTAGTAGATCAAGACATTGGAATTCATAGAATTAATCATAAAGTTGTTGAATTTGAGATAGAAAAAGACAGTTCTTTTCCTGGTAGATACAAAGGAGAGATAGAAATAGATGTGGGGACATTACCTATGGGAAAATACACAGCCATTGCTTAATTCATTCCAAACCATTACTTAAATACAGATACAGATGTAATTGCAAATCTTAGAATTATCAATATTGCTCATCAGGAAGGAAACACATATGGTTCAATGAGAAAATTACTTTTCAGATTTGAGAAGTTGAGAAGTAATGAGGGCAAGATAGAACTCCATGTCATGTTTGATACCAATCCACATTCCCCCTCTCAATGGCTGGATGACAACTTTCTCATTCTTTATGGAGTGAAAGGATACACTTCTGTTGAAAATCCAGTTATTTATGACCATTTATTTCACTTCCGTACTAATAATGGGGATATACTGGTTTATAGAGACTTGGATATGAATCAGAATAGAATTACTAATTTAAAAGATCCAAAAAATCAATCTGATTCTGCAACAAAAGAATATGTTGATTCTAAAATTTTGAATTCTAATGATTACCTGAATGTCGATGGAAGTAATAAGATGACTGGTAATTTGGATATAAATGGAAATGATATTTTAAATTCGCCACAATTAACAACAATAGGTGATATATTAGCTTATAGAAATACCAATGTCATTTTCACTGATGGGAGAAATAAAATGACTGGTGATTTGGATATGAACGGAAATAATATTTTAAATTCACCACAAATCACAAGAATAGATTCAAAATTGGACAGAACAATAGTATTTACGCGAACAAATGCTATTTTTAAAGATGGGAGAAATTCTATGGAAAATAATTTGGATATGGGGGAAAATAAAATTGTGAATCTCGGTTTACCTTCTGATGATGATGACGCTGCTAGTAAAAAATATGTTGATTTTAATTTAATAAATCCATCAACCAATAAAATTAATGTATTTGCTGAACAGATGGATAATTTGAAATTTTGGAAGGGGGATAGAAAAATTAGAAATTTGAAATTTGATGAGAAGGATTTGGGAATTCATAGGTATAATTTGAAGGTAATAGAATTTGAAATTCAGAGTGAAGTAAAGAGTGGAAGTGATGGTAAATTCTATTGGTATTTGGGAAGATTAAGTCTTGATTTAAGTTCATTTGATAAAAAGGAATATACTCTCTGTTTCGAAGTATATCCTAAGTGGAATATTAATACGGAATTAGATGTTACTTCTGATTCAATTAATGTCAGTAGGAAATCATCAAAATATTTCAAAGATTACAAAAAATTTATCGTTCATTTTCATAAATACTCTGATCATGGCACTTTATACATAGATATAAATTTCGACTTAAAACATGACATTCCAACTGAATTTCATAATCAATGGGAGAGATGCTATTTGATAGTTTATGGAGTTGTTGGATATGCTAATGATGTTGACTCTAAGATTTACGATGAATTGTATTATTTTAAGAATTATCAGATTTGGTTTAATGAGGGGATAAATATGAGTAATAAGGTTATCAAAGGAATTGCCCTTGATTATGATGATGAAGACTCTGCTGTATCTTTATATCTTCTGAAGCAATATTCTGATATCTTGAGAGAAGAAAATAAGATGAATCGCAAATTGATTAATGATGGTATTTATCTTGAGTTATTTGATACGTTTTTTGACTTTAGAAATCCACAAAATTTAAAATTTGATCCAGATACAAATGGTATAGAAATAAAGGGAGCAACTAATTTGAGTAATTCAGATTCAAGTTTAAGTTTTGATACAAATAAAGATATTAGCCACTATTTTGGGAAGAAGGGAATGAATATCAAAAATAGTGAAATTCATATTAATTTAGATATAAACAAATTTACTTCTGTTATTGTCTTTGATCATAGTAAAAATAAAACTTCACATATTCATTTTTTAGATGAGAATAATGCGATAACAACGTCTGTTTTATTAAATGACCGTTTAATTAGTATTTATAATCCTACTAATAAAATAGATGTTGCAATTTCATCATACGTTAGTGATTATGTTGGTAAAAAATTAATGCTTTGGGTCTGTAAAAATAATACCACATATAAAATGAAAATGAATGTAAATGGGGGAGAAGCAAGTAAAACTTTTCCTGCTAATACAGGACAAATTAAAAAAATAAATTTTACTTCATGGCCTTTTAAAACTGAAAAAATAGCAATATCATCAGATGATTTCTTTGACATAGACGATTTGAATCACCATAAAGTTCTGCTCAATGAAATCTATCATGATCTTTATGTGGAATAATAATATAATATCCAAACAGATTATTGATTTTAACCATATTTCTGATAAATTAAGAGAAGAAGAGAAGAAAGAATTGATTTCCTATTACAAGGCTTATCATAAAAAAAGTTGGTGTTATCTTAAAGCATTCCAATCTTATAGGAGGAAAAAGTTGATCCTGGATATATCATCAGTTTTATTTGCTGGTGGTGGATTGGTCTCTTCTGTTGCAACTTCAGGAATTGCTTTGGTTGGCATTTCCGGAGTTGCTCTCATTCTTCAAATGATAAAGAAACACAAAAAACTAGAAGAAAAAATTGTCATGTGTAAATATGCATATCATAATTGATTTAGCTCCTTCAGTTAAGAAGTTCCAGGAGAAATATGATTCAATAATTCTCCGAGAAACTAAAAATTAAATAGTCCTAGTTTTCAGGATTGAATTATTATCCTCTACTTCATTATAAAAATAGCCAAAATTAAAGAAATAGTCCTAAAATGATAAAATTACATCATTAACAAGTTGTATTTTTAATTAAAATCGAAAAGTCCTAGTTTTCCGGATTGAATTATTATCATTTACGTTATTTTATTTTGTAATTTATAAATTATTCTATTATATATTTTCCTTTTTTTATATAGTCTTAAAATTAAAAGTAAAATTGAGTAGAGGATAATAATTCTATCCGACAAACTAGGACTTTTAATTTTAGAGTCCTTAAATAGATGGTTTAATGGATAAAAACAGCCATATCTTTAATTTCACCAAAAAAGTCCTAAGAGAAATGGATAATATATATTTCACTAAAAAAGTCCTGGAGAAATGGATAAGAATTCTATCCGAGAAACTAGGACTTTTTCTTTTTCTATTCTATTAACATGAATACATTAAATAAACTTAGCCGTAATGAATTGATTAAGAGAATTATGGAATGTGAGAGAGAATTGAGGAATAGAGAGTTACCAAAGAAAAGTGTCAAATCTATGATTCAAGATTATGAAGAGAATATCTTTAAAAAAGATATTGCTTCTCATTCCAAGAGAAAAAAGATGAAGTTATTTTGAGAGAAAAAGCCATCAAAGGATACGTGAAGACTTATGAAATAGAATATTATGGCAGAAATAACAATTTCCCCCTTGAAAGACTAAATCAAACCTTACCCCTTATAAAAAAACAACTTCTAAAAGATTTAGAAAATTTCAAGAATGTTAAATTCTCAATAACACTCCATATTCTTTTTGAAAAACCCAAATTTTCCAATGGAACTTATGAAACAGAAGAAAGAGATGCTTATTTCAATTCCAAAACCAAACTCATTATGAATTCAAAAGATATTGATGTAGAAATTGGCAAAGTTAACCATTATCTCAGCAATCAAATATCCAACTGGATTTCTGATGGAAGTAATTGGGTAATTAAAGATATATTGTCACAACTTCTCAATGTCATTAAATCTAAACCAATTCGGGCTTCTTCTTTTATTCCTCTCCCCCCCAATCTTAGGAATTGTAAGAAAGGATTAAGTAATATAAAAAATGAAGATCAGAAATGTTTTCTTTATTGTCATCTTTATCACATTCATAAATTTGAAAAAAATCCACAAAATCCACAAAAATACAAAAATCTTATGAATTCATTAAATTATGGAAATATAACTTTTCCTGTAGAATTAAAAGATATTCCTCTTATAGAAAGAAAGAATGAAATTAATATTTTCATTTAGGGTTATTCTGATGCAGATTTTTATCCCTTGTATATTAACAAGAATAAAACTTATAAAGACAGAATGAATTTACTCCTAATTTCTGATGGAGAGAAAAATCATTATGTTTACATCAAAAACATCAATGCACTTTTTTACAATCACACACTTCATAAAAACAAGAAGTATTTCTGCAATTTTTGTCTGGAATGTTTTTATAAACAAGAATCATTAGATGCTCATGACTGTTTTATCAAGAATGAAGAAAGTCGCATCATTATGCCGGAATAAGGTTCAATCTTACAATTCAAAGAGAAAGAGAAAGAATTACCCATTCCATTCTGTATTTATGCTGATTTTGAAGCTTTAATAAAAAAACAGAATTCATAAATGTTGTTCTTATGGATATAAGTTGGTGTGTTTCTATGATTCTTCTCTTTCTAAGGATCTTAAGATTTTTAGAGGAGAAAATCCTGTTGAGAATTTCCTCAATTCTGTTCTTAAAGAAAAAGAATATATCCGGGGGATGATCAAGCAACATTTCTCTTAGAGTATGCAAATTTCTGTTGAAGAATTTTCTTCCTTTATAAATAGCAGGAAATGTCATTTATGTGGATTAAAATATAAAGAAGGAGAAATTAAGGTTAGAGATCACGATCATATCACAGGTAGGTATAGAGGATCAGCTCACAGAAAATGTAATTTAAATTATAGAAATTCTAATAAAATTCCAGTTATTTTCCACAACTTAAAAAATTATGATTCTCATTTTATAATTCAAGAAATTGGAAAATTCAGGAAAGATATAAAAATTATTCCTCAATCAATGGAGAAATATATTTCTTTCACTTTTGATGAGACAATTATATTTTTAGATTCTTATCAATTTCTAAAATTACCTTTAGCAAAATTAATCGAAATAACTCCAACAGAAAAATTCATCTTTTCTTCTGAAAGATACAAAAATAAATTAGATTTGATGAAAAAGAAAGGAATATATCCATATGAATACATGGATAATGCCGAAAAATTTAATGACACATGTTTACCAGAAAAGGAGCATGTATTTTCTTCTTTAAAAAATGAAGATGTCACAGAAGAAGAATATGAATTTGCCGAAAAATTATGGAATGAATTTGAAATTAGTAATTTAGGAGAATATCATGATTTGTATTTAGAATCTGATGTTCTCTTTTTGGCTGATATTTTTGAGAATTTCAGAAGAATGTCTTTGGAGTATTATAGATTAGATCCATTACATTTTCTCTCTCTTCCTTCTCTTTCTTGGTCTGCTATGTTGAGAATGACAGGAATCAAGTTAGAATTAATGTCATCTCCTCAAATGTTTGAATTTGTTGAGAAAGGGATAAGGGGGGGAATTTCTCATATATCTAAGAGGTATTCAAGGGCAAATAACAAATACATGGTTGATTATAACGACGATGAAGAATCAAAGTTTATTCTTTATTTAGATGCAAATAATCTTTATGGTTGGGCAATGTCTCAAGATTTGCCTGTTGGTAAATTCTGTTGGGTTCATCCAAATTCAAATTTAGATAAATTGTTTAAAAAAGATGGGAAAGGATATTTCCTGGAAGTTGATTTAGTTTATCCTAAAAAACTTCATCAATTACAAAATGATTATCCTTTAGCACCTGAGAGAATTGAAATTACAAGAGATATGTTATCATCTTATAATAATCAACTCTTTGATAAATTCGGTGAGAAATTTCATAAATCTACAAAATTAATTTCTTCTTTCTTTTCTAAAAGGAAGTATGTTTTACATTATAAGAATTTACTTCTTTATCTTAAATTAGTGATGAAATTAGAAAAGGTGCATAGAATTTTACAATTTAAAGAAAAGGCATTTTTGAAAGATTATATTCTCTTTAATACTGAAAAGAGAAAGGAATCTTCTTCTGCTTTTGGTAAGGAATTTTTTAAATTAATGAATAATTCCATTTATGGTAAAACAATTGAGAATCTCAGGAAGAGGATGAATGTCAAATTAGTTCGTGATGATAAGAAACTTTTGAAATGGGTTTCTAGGGATGATTTCATTTCTGCTAAGATATTCTCTGGAAATTTAGTTGCTGTTCATAGAAAGAAAAGAAATTTATTTTTGAACAAACCTTATTATGTTGGAATGACCATTTTAGAATTAAGTAAATTTTTAATGTATGATTTTCATTACAACTTTATGTTGAAGAAATACCCAAATATCAAGTTATTATTTACAGATACAGATTCTTTAATGTATGAAATTATTTCTACTGATATTTATACAGAATTGGAGGGTAATAAATTATTTGATTTTTCTAATTATAATTATGATTCTGTTTTTTATGATGAATCTAATAAAAATGTTATTGGTAAATTTAAGGATTAAACTGGTGGAATTCCTATTAAGGAATTTATTGGATTAAAATCAAAAATTTATTCCTTTCTTCTTTCTAATGATGTTGAAGTTAAGAAAGCTAAGGGCATTAATAAAGGTGTTGTTCAGAATGAAATTAGTTTTAATAATTTCAGGGATGTATTAATAGAAGGGAAACAATTATCACATCACATAAACATGTTAAAGGTTAAATGTCATCAAATACTTTCTATTCAATTAAATAAATGAGGGTTGTCCAATACACCCGCACTGTATCGATCCGTTAAAATCATATTCAGTCCGTTCAATCCGTACGGATCGCTAAATGTGCTACGCTCCGAAGAGTAGAGTTTACGGATCGTATATTGCATGTCATTAAGGGGACTTGGAAAAAATCACCCTTCTGATGATCTTGAGTGTGTGGGGCAGACAGCTTGACGATCCGTTCGATTCGTACGGATCGTTAAATGTCCTACGCTCCGTTTAGTAGAGTTTACGGATCGTATATTGCATGTCATTAAGGGGACTTGGAAAAAATCACCCTTCTGATGATCTTGAGTATGTGGGGCAGACAGCTTGACGATCCGTTCGATTCGTACGGATCGTTAAATGTCCTACGCTCCGTATAGTAGAGTTTACGGATCGTGTATTGCATATCATTAGAAAAAATGCCCCTTCTGATGATCTTGAGTATGTGGGGCAGACAGCTTGACGATCCGTTCGATCCGTACGGATCGTTAAATGTCCTACGCTCCGTTTAGTAGAGTTTACGGATCGTATATTGCATATCATTAGGGGGACTTAGAAAAAAATCTCCCTTCTGATGATCTTGAGTGTGTGGGGCAGACAGCTTGACGATCCGTTCGATCCGTACGGATCGTTAAATGTCCTACGCTCCGTAGAGTAGAGTTTACGGATCGTATATTGCATGTCATTAAGGGGACTTAGAAAAAAAACCCCTTCTGATGATCTTGAGTATGTGGGGCAGACAGCTTGACGATCCGTTCGATTCGTACGGATCGTTAAATGTTCTACGCTCTGTATAGTAGAGTTTACGGATCGTATATTGCATCTCATTAAGGGGACTTAGAAAAAATCCCCCTTCTGATAATCTTGAGAGTATGGGGCAGACGGCTTGACGATCCGTTCGATCCGTACGAATCGTTAAATGTCCTACGCTCCGTAGAGTAGAGCTTACGGATCGTATATTGCATCTCATTACGGGGACTTAGAAAAAATCCCCCTTCTGATGATCTTGAGTGTGTGGGGCAGACGGCTTAACGATCCGTTCGATTCTTACGGATCGTTAATTTGCTACGCTCGATCCATAGTAGAGTTTGCGGAATGTATATTGCATCTTATTTGGGAAACTCTCTCGCGATTCATTCACCGCCTTCGCCGATCGAGGAAAAATACGAAAAAATAGCGGGCTGTGAACAGTCTAGAAAAATCCCTCTAGGTTATAATAAAGTCTTCAAGTCCTCAGCTTCTACGCTCTCATTTGAAACATCAACTTGATAGGAGGAACAATTTTATGATTACCGCTTTGGTTAGAACAGTTCTGGACTGTTGGCGTGTGATGTAGCGGTCGTTAAAACGTTCCTTATTGTTCATATTACTGTATAAAACAAGGCTTCTTGCTTTTTTATTATTGTTGTGTTGGTGGGAGGAAGTTTGAACGGACAAGGATATCCTTAAGTGATTTTTCCTTCCTTAAATGCTACAATCCGTTAGGTTTTTAAGCTCATGATTGCAAGACCCGTACCGGTTTCGGATTCCTAAGGAGGGATCCGTTCGTCAGTTGCTAAAGCTTGTTTCTAAAGAGCTCTGAGGCGAGCTAGTAACAAGTGCCGATGAGCGAATCTCTACGCTCAACAAAGCTAACGGATTTTTAAGACTGTCCAACAGCCCATTTCTGATCAACTAGCGCTAGCTACACTCGCAAAATCATTTTCACTCAGCTAATTCGAGTGATTTAACTCCACGCAGCGTGTAAAAACCGCCAATCTGCATAATTACTGTAATATGAACAATAGATCAAGCCTGTTACCGCCTGCAGGATACTATAAAAACGGAGTTGATTCTCTCATCGGCACTTGCTCGCCTCAGAGCTATTTGTTACTAGTTCGACTTAGAGCTCTTTAGAAACAAGGTTTAGCAACTGACGAAGGATCCCTCCTTGGGAATCCGAAAACGGTCTTGCCATCTTGAGCTTAAAAACCTAACCGATTGCAGCATTTAAGGAAGGAAAAATCAATTAAAGGATATCCTTGTCCGTACAAAATTCCTCCCACCAAAACAACAATCATAAAAAAGCAAGAAGCCTTGTTTTATACAGTAATATGCACAATAAGGAACGTTTTAACGACCGCTACATCACACGCCAACAGTCTCGAACTGTTCTAACCAAAGCGGTAATCATAAAATTGTTCCTCCCATCAAGTTGATCTTTCAAATGCGAGCGTAGAAGCTGAGGACTTGAAGACTTTATTATAACTTTGGTTCATTAAAAACTTCAAGCCCGCGTAAGTTTTATCACCCTGGCGAATCTCTACGCTCAACAAAGCTAACGGATTTTTAAGACTGTCCAACAGCCCATTTCTGATCAACTAGCGCTATCTACACGCGCAAAATCATTTTTACTCAGCTAATTCGAGTGATTTAACTCCACGCAGCGTGTAAAAACCGCCAATCTGCATAATTACTGTAATATAAACAATAGATCAATCCTGTTACCGACTGCAGGATACTATGAAAGCGGAGTTGATTCTCTCATCGGCACTTGTGTGAAAACGCTCTATTCCACATTTAGAACGAGGAATACAGATGTATACAGTATTCCCTTCCAAGCAAGAATTACGAACCGCACTCCTGCGTTCCGGCTTGTTTAACGCAGCTAGAAAGAAAGCTTGGTATTTTCCCCATTTAGAATGAGGAATATACTTGTATACAGTATTTGCCGACTTGCCCTTTCGAGCAAGAATTACGAAACGCACGCGAACACGCACTTAGAGTGACTGAAGTCGTTGCGTTTCGGCTTCTTCAACGCGGCTTGAAAGCATGCCTGGTGTTTTCCACATTTAGAACGAGGAATATACATGTATACTGTATTCATGGCTGGTATTTTCTACAGTTAGAATAACTGAGAATGTACATATCTACAGTATTCCCTTTCAAGCAGGAATTACGAACCGCACTCGTGCGTTTCGGGTTCTTCAACACAGCTAGAAAGCATGTCTGGTATTCTCCACACTTAGAACGAGGAATATACATGTATACAGTATTAATCGCTGGTATTTTCCACGTTTAGAACGAGGAATATACATGTATACAGCATTTGCCTGCTTGCCCTTTCGAGCAAGATTTACGAAACGCACGCGAACACGCACTTAGAGAATATGTTAGAGTGACTGAAGTCGTTGCCGTTTCTGCTTTTTCAACGCGGCTTGAAAGCATGCCTGGTATTTTCCACATTTAGAACGAGGAATATACATGTATACTGTATTCATGGCTGGTATTTTCCACATTTAGAATAACTAAGAATGTACATGTCTACAGTATTCCCTTCCAAGCAGGAATTACGAACCGCACTCGTGCGTTTCGGGTTCTTCAACACAGCTAGAAAGCATGTCTGGTATTTTTCACATTTAGAACGAGGAATATACGCGTGTACAGTATTCATCGCTGGTATTTTCCACATTTAGAACGAGGAATATACATGTATACAGTATTCCCTTCCAAGCAAGAATTACGAGCCGCACGACTACACTCTGTTGATTTAATGAGATGCAAGAATTGCGAATCGAACGAATTGAACGATCCGTTAACACACACACATGGCCTCTCATTTAATGAGATGCAGTTCGGACCGAATGAAAGCTTTTCGCTCCGTGCGAAACGTGCGGACCGTTGATTACCCTTTTCGTTCCGTAAGAAGGTATGACGATCCGTTTGAAATTTACGGATCGTTGAGATGTAATATAGAATATACGAACCGTCAACCCTACTACGGAGCGTAGAACATTTAAACGATCCGTACGAATCGAACGAACTGAATATGACTTCAACGGATCGATACAGTGCGGGCGTATTGGACATGAAATAAATTGTCTTTGAACTCATTTGACGATAAGAGGTATATATTAAAGGATGGAATTAATTCTTTGGCATATGGGCATTTCCAGGAGTAATTATTTTTTTCTTTCTTATATTATAATTTCATCTTTTTTTTTTTAGAAAAATATTTCTTAATTTAATTTTTCTAATATTTTTGTAATTTTATCTTTCCTCTTTTATAAATAAAAAATATTTATAAAAGTAGTTACCATTATGAGGGTACCCAAAAAAGACAGCTCTTATATTTTTTCTCTTCTCTTTTCTTTACATTATAAAAGAAGTATCAAATACATCAGAATTATCTTTCTTTTTGTATTTTATTCTCTATTTTTATTTTGGCTCGTTTCACCAAATTATTTGAGTAGTTACCATTATGAGGATTATTTGAGGATGACTCTCTCTCTTTCTTTTTTCAATGTATTATAAAGAAGTTACAAATATAACAAATTATCTTTTTTTCAATGGCATTTTGTTCACAATTATTTTTTGGGCTCGTATCACCAAATTAAGATGTTGGGTAAAGTGCCCGTACCCTCATAATGGTAACTGCTAAAATGAATTTGGGATTTTTATGTTTTTGTTATTTTTTGTGGTTTACTGACTTTTCGGAAAATTAAAAAATCCAAGGTGGCGGAACCAAGATGGCGGCTGCTTGGCCACCCTGACATAATTACCACGTGATATGACGTCATTGCAAATTTTGCAATCAATTCAAGGATTGGAAATCCAAAATCGTGGCTTTATCTTCATATTTATGTTATCATTTTTCTCTGATATTACTTCATAAATAACATGTGGCTGCCACAGAAGTAGCGTGGATCATTTATATATCGAGTAATTTTCACTACCACGTTTAATGTTTCCTCAAATATCCACCCAATACCCGTCTTAACTCCCACCCCCAACCGTCCAGAATAAATATCCGTTGCCATGAACTAACACTGTTGATAATTGTTTAAAATTGGTGTCCTCACCTTGCATTGCAATTGCAAGAGCCGCTAAGTTGTCATTCCAAAAGAGCAAGAATAGCAACAGCCACATCACTACAGAGATAAGATTACAAAAAAGATACCAGTTCAAACTTGTTTTCAGGACGGCTCAATGAATATTTTAAGGATATTTGTTGTCAGTTAAGCCAATACGCCACGCAACGCAAGATCTTGTAAAATATTCAATAGCAAGTAGAAATCAGTCTGAAAATAAAAAGTTATTTAAACGCGTAAATTTAGGTTTGCTGGACGCGTATGCATTGTATTGCGTTGTGTTGTTTAGAAAAATAGGGGGGAGAGAATAGTCTTATCACTGTTTAAAATCACCCCAAAAAGTAGAAATAAGAAGCCGTCAGAATGACAAAAGAGGGGTCTCTTATTTTCACTGATAAAAGTACTCAACTACTCACCGCGCTTGACGAATAGTACTGGTGCTTCCTTGTGGTATCGGCTCCAGACGAGACAAAGAACCAAGAGTCAGGTAAATCAGGAAATAAAAAAAGTAGTCTAGAACGGTGTAGAATGCCAAATTAAACGAAAGATCTATTTAAACCATGTTTTCTCTTTGCATGAACTTGGGCCTCTGTCACAGATACCAGAAGGAAGCACAAGTTCACGTCCGATCACTTATAAGCCCCGTTTGGCGGGTTAGTATTTGGATGGGTGCAGACACGAATAACCCCGTTGTTGGCTTTTGCTTTCGTCTCTTTTTCTTTTTTGTCGTCGTAATTTTCAATGAATATATCAGAGACATTTTAGGTCCTTCCGTTTGTCCTTCTAACGGCTTACTGCAATCTTCCCAAAACCGCAATCACATCAACGATCATCCGGTTTTGCTGTCGTTTCTTGTTAAATTCATTTTGTTGGCCATAACAATTAGAGGAAGATTATATCATCACGTAAAGAAAGAAAAGGAGAAAAAATATTGACTTGAACTTGACTCTTGCTACGAGGAAACTCTCATTTACCCACTCTCCGGTACTTTACCATGTTTTAATCCCTAGTCCTCATTTTACACCTCAGTTCGTATTTTATACCCAACCCGCAGTCGGAGTCCGTAGTTTATACCTCAGTCCGTCTTTTGCACCCAGTCCGTAGTCCGTAGTCCTCAAGATTTTACTGTTTGGCCGTAAATTGCTCGTTTGGTGCATATTTGAGAAGCTAAACAACTGCCGGTTCTCGCTGTCATTTTTTCAATGGCGGCTCTTTCAAACAAAAATATTGTCCAGGATTGGTGGAGAAACAAAGAAGATGCACTCAGATAAACGAAAAAGAAAACAAATGTTGCTGTTTGTTGCAGTAATTTTCCTTCGCATTATAGAACCTGTGCAAAACTGGGTGATATTGTTATCGCATAATATACTACTCTGAGAAGTTTCAGTGTTTTTGGTTAAATACCTGCAAAGTTGTGACTGATTGTGACGGATGCATCGGTCGAGATATCGATCGAGGTACCCTAAAAGATACACGATCTCGCTAATCTACGAACGATATACGTTAATGAAATTCCTAGATGAACTTTTTGAGTCCGTCATTACCGGTCGTGTCGTTTGGGAGTTCTCGATGAGCTAAAACGTAGGAATATCGTCGAGGCTCGTCTACTCTTCATTATTGTTTTGCAAGCATATCGTATGGTAATACAAAGAAAATCGATCAATCAACCAATCTCGTACTTCAAGTCTTCGTTCCTTACTGCGCAGGCTTGTCGAAACGAGCGACTCTCGAAAGTTCCGTTACAGGATCAATTTTGATTGGTTTTGAAGACAAAAAAAAATTGCCAGAAGTAAAACGCCATTTATTTTGTTGGGTCAAGCTTTTGAAAGGTAGGCATGCGCAGTTCAACCGAAGTCCAACATTTTCGGACTTCAAATCGGATCTTTCCAATTCCTCGATTCGCTCCAACGAAGGACTAACGCTCAAAACGTCAGCTTTCGAATCTCTTTAAAGTGACCAATTCACATTATCAACCCAGTTGATAAAACCAAATTATCTTTCCAGGGTACAAGGGTGTGTGTGCGACTTGATAAACATTGCAGGCGGAGATTGCGCAGTGTGGACTGGAAGTGGTCTTTAAAAGGAGGTTTACCGCTATCCGAAGCAGCAACTTCTAATTGCTGTGCACCCTCGGATCTGATTCATGCGTCATTTGATTCCGTTTTGAGAGTTGGTTTTCTCTTTCACGGATTTCTTCCGAGCCTTTGTCTTCTTCGACAACGCTTGGGTGAAATTCTCTTGCTAAAATTGGTTTTCAGCCGGATTTAGAAGTCTTCAAAACTTCCAATTTCATAATGTCTGCATTGGGAAATCAACAGCCAATGCATTCCTTTGTGTTATTTAGTTTTTGGCTGGAACAAACATGGTTCAGTTTTAAAGGATACTCTAGCCCCTTAAACTAAATCTCAGAAAAAGATACCTTATAACCTTAATAAAAGATATTCGCAAATAAAATCCGTTTCTGTCATTTCTTTTCTTTCAAAATGAGAAATTTACGAACGCGTGATTCGAACGTAGCGCTGTGGGTATAAACCGGAAGTGACGTGGATATGAGAACTCGTTGCCCATTTCCGGTTACATTCATAAATAAAAGAGTGGAGATTTCTCGTGAACGTCGACTTCCTTTTTTGCTTCTAAACGAGAAAACCTTTTAAATTCCGTTCGATAATTTATCATGCCACATCGCTGTGTAGCTGGTGGATGTTCCAACACTTCTAAGGCCGAAGCAAGTCTCCATGGCTGGCCTTCAAATCCTCAAGTTCCCCGTCAATGGACGAAGGCCGTAAGAAACACGCGAGCGGATTTTTAACCCGACGGCTTCAAGCAAACTTTGCAGTGCAGTAGGCACTTTTCTGATGATTTATTTGAAGCACAGTCACTGATAGCTCAGTCGCTAGGAGTGAAAGTGAAAAGAATCTTAAACCCCGACGCTGTTCCAACCATATTTAACCGTAACAGTTGCCCGCCTCAAAAAAAGGCGGGATGACAGCACAGACATCACGCAAGAGGACCGAGGGTCATCCTCGCACGGGTCTCTTGCTCGGCAATCGGAAAAACAGAACAGGGACGCTTACAGAAAAAGAGAAGCTGCAAGGGTATGTATTGTAAATCAAATTTAGAGCGTTGACCTCAATATATCTATGAAACTATCATACAAACTTGTGATACCTCACCTTGTTCTTTTTTAAGATCATCGATGAACAGGAAAAACGCGAATCCGCTTCGCGTAGCAAGCGCAGCCGAGCTCCTACCTCTGATACAAGAGGCTTCCACACAAACTTTGTGTGATAGTAAAAACGTCGCTGTGCAATTTCGAACCCCAAGTAATGCGAAAAGTAAGTTTACTATTCGGGATGCGAATTCAGAAAATTCTATTAAAATTGCTTCAATTTCTTCCTGTTTTGCTCCGATTATACAAATATTTGCTTCTTGTTGCTTGTATATGCAAAAGAACTTGACAGAAAACATTTCTTAACTAAAACCTCTCAGTGTGAGATCGGCATATTAATCACCATTTATGAACAATTTTAGGTGGCACATAAAGAAAATTGAATATCTGAAAAATCCTCACATTTATGGTTTCATTACTGTTATGGTCTATCTACGAATATATTAAAAGTTATATTAAGGAAAAATAAGAGACTGGTTAATTAGTAGATCCTGCATTACTAAACAATTCATGTGAGTATTTGTCAGGATGCGGAAACGAGAAAAATTCGAGTAAATTAAAATATTGTTGAACAAGTTTAACAGTTCATTCGTCCAGAAATAGGAATCCTTCAAATACAAAGTCATCCTCAATCCCTGGGGGAGGAAAGTGCGCCCGAATACAACACACAGCACATGATGGCAAAACCACTCTTATTTGTTTGCCAAGAAGACCCCAGCACCACCTCGCCAGCTGCCTATAGGCAATGTGACTCTTCCGTTTGTAGCCGGGCCCTTCGTACGTGTCGGTATATTGCTGTTTATATTGATGCCACGCCGTTTGAAGAACCCAGCGATTCAAGCAAACAGCGTTAAATCCTGGATGCTCCGTAATGCAGGCAGGGGGCTCGTCCAGTCCTTCAGCTTCGACGGCTTCGTAGTTTTCGGCAACCACGCAGTCAATTTCTGAGCAGCATACGCGTTGCACTACTCTATTTAGCCGCTGGCAGCTCCCGCATTTACACCTAAGTTTTAAAGTACAATTTTATCATAACCTCAGACTGCGGCTTGTTCGAAAATTGTAAGCTTTATTACGCAACACACCAGCTGAGTAACGAGACTGTACAAAACAAAATATATAAGAGGCAAAAAGCTGATATGAAATTCTACTAAAGAACAAAAAAGGCCAACGTGTTCACCACAAGGGAAGTTTATTGCTATTCTAATATCGTACTCCCAAATATTCAGTTCAGAAGTTTATTTTACAATAAAGGATTCGCGACACGATCTTACCAGTCGGTATTTTGTACGCTCGAATGTCTGCTCCTCGGGCTCACTCGACGAATCCGTACCTGAGCTTGCTTCACTATCGTAAGGCTCGAACAGATACGGCTGCGTGCCTTTGCAGTCCTCTAACGTAATTTCATCCGTACTTTAATTGGAATAAGACGGGGACGAAGAACAACTATGCGAATCGCCAGAATCCATGATTGTTTTGGTGAAAACAACACGGCACGCAGATCTCGAGTTCTCATATGTACGTCATTGATCACATGTCCGACTAAAAGACATTTTCACTTCCAGTCTTCGAAAAGGGTAAAAATACGCTTTTCGCCATTGAATGTTCCTCTTTTAACCTTTGATTTCTCGCATTTTTTGTGATTGAGCCGAAATTATAGGGTGAATAGTACCTTTTAAGTAAAACTTCGTATCGGGGATAGAGTATCCCTTTAAAGATGCATTTTAAACACCGTTTAGCCGTTGCCTGTCGAAACAACGTCCAACCAGCGAATTAGCCATAAATAATGGCTACTTAGTTTAAATAACCGCGTCACCAGCTGAAAGTGCATCTTAAAAAAATTGAATAGTTGCAAAAGTTCCAAAGTGTTTTGTGCATTCAATGGCATTAGTGAAATTAAATTGGATGTTTAAAGCTCCTTGGAGGAAAGCAGCTGTGTTTAAAATATATCGAGTGTGAATTTATTTTGAGACGCCAGTTAGGTATGGTGGCCGACTGTTCTCACAGAAAAATTGGGCCAAATTCTTAAATATCCGAAGAAAAAGGGAAGAAAAAACACTTTTTCGTTGAATATTTTTTTTTCTAAAAAATAAAAAAAAAATATATGAAAAAATTAAAGGGATATACTACAAATGTTTTAAAATAAATTTAATTTTGATTAAAAAAAAAAGAAAACAATCAAGAAACATGTTTCGGAAATGAAAACACAAAACTAAACTATAGTATATTTACAAAAAAAAACAATACCAAATACATTTGAATTTCAAAAACGCTGTGAGAACGACCGGCCACGAGAAGGCCGATCGTTCTCATACAAAATTGTAATTGAATACGAAATGTTTGATGACAGCCGAGTGTCCTCATAGCCCGCTATATCTATGATCAGCGGTCTTCTAATCAAAGACGGCGGAAAGGTCGATCCGAAGCAGTGACACACGAAGCAGATCTACGCTATGTTATGAAAAATGTCAGACGAAAGGAGATTCTGGACTTCAGTTGGGATTTTCTTGAACATGCTTAGATTTTGGGAACTTTGAGCAGAAGACTGGTTCAAAAAGGCGTACCAGTGCAGTAAGACAGGAGCTGCAGCGCTCCCCAGTTTCAAAAATTTTCGACATTTTTCGGGCAAAACGCGTAGAATAGACCAATTCCAATATATTAAAATTCTAACATGGCGCCGAGGCTTAGGGGAATAAAACAAAAGAAATTATTTATTCATCGCTAAGCCCGAGGCTCGATTCAAAATCTTTTGTTTTATTCCCCCAAGCCTCGGTGACATATTAGAGTCGCGCAGGCTTGTCAACATTTTTACACTGTCACGTTGCCTGAACAAAACCATGTAGTGGTAAACGTAACACGCAACATAGTCAACAGACTTGCGCGTGAAAATTTACAGCTTAATCGTGTGGTGCTAGAATGTCACATTGACGAATGAAGGAGATAGAAACCTAAACACCGAGCTCAAGAGAAAAAAGCTCGTCCAAGTTGATGCAAGAAACAACCTTGGCGACAGACAGCGTCTCTCTAAGACAAACTAATAGCCTTCAAGAAGTAAAGCTACAGCAGTATTTGATTTAGTCGGACAAAGATAATTATCGTATCCGTGATAAGGCGCAACAATAACTTGCAATAGTTTAATGAAACAGCCAGGCCCGGCTCCACAATGTAGAATGCATATGTAAGACAAATCTCACTGTAAATCTCACACTTTGTCTTTCTAAAGCAAATTTAGATCCAAAATAAACTACATGTAACAGCAAATGATAAATTATGGAGGTGTCAGACTCTACACGAAAGCGTCAGATAACAACGGAAATCATGCAGCCCTATGACCTCTTAACATTTGCTGTACAACGCTAACACGGATCTATTCTTCTCAAACTCATTAATAATTCATCACGTTAAAACAAAGGAAATCAGAACCGTAACCGTGGTTTGGAAATGTGATCTTAATTAGCATAGATTTTAACGATTTTATTTCTTCGTTTTCTCCGTAGTTTTAGTTTCGATTGAGAAGATATATCAAACACTCGAGACAGTGTTTCATCAGATATCCAAACACCTCGAAGTTCGTTAAAAATACTCCGCTGCGCGTCGTATTTTCAACTCTCTTCTCGGTGTTTGGATATCCCGATGAAACACTGTCTCTCGTGTTTGATATATTACTTATTCATAGTCCTCCTCATAACACAGAATTATTGCCCTTAAGAAACAAGTGCGAAGCAAGAAAACGGTCGAAAGATCGAAATAGAAAAGGGGAAGGCAAATCAGTAATAATGTCACGGCACGTAGGAGTCGCGCAGGCTTGTCAACATTTTTACACTTTCCACTTCTTCGATCGATATCACCGAAAACTCCTAGCCTTCTGCTCAAAGTTCCCAAACTCCAAGCATATTCAGGAAAATGCCGACAAACAGATGAAGTCCAGAATCTTCTTTATAGCGCAGTTATTGACTTAAATCTGTTCATAGTCCTCCCAGTTACTGCTTCCGCTTAGAAGACCGCTGATCATGGATATAACGGGCTATGAGAACACTCGGCCGTCATCAAACATTTCGTTTTCAATTACAATTTTGTATGAGAACGATCGGCCTTCTCATGGCCGGTCGTTCTCATAGCATTTTTAAAATTCAAATGTATTTGGTATTGAAATCAAAACTCTGATTTTATTCTTTGTGTTTTTTTTATTATTATTTACTTTTTGTTTTTTTGTAAATATACTCTAGTTTATTTTTGTTTTTTTCATTTCCGAAACATGTTTCTTCATTTTTTTCCCGTTTTTTTTAAACCAAACTCAAATTTATTTTAAAACATTTGTAGTATATCCCTTTTATTTTATATATATATATATATTTTTTTATTTTTCAGAAAAAAAATTGTTCAACGAAAAAGTGATTTTTTTTCTTCGCTTTTTCTTCGGATATTTAAGAATTTGGCCCAATTTTTCTGTGAGAACAGTCGGCCACCATAGTTAGGCTATCTTTGGCTAACATCTTACTAACCGACCGCAAGGGCCGTGCGTACTGGCGAATATTGGCCCGAGGTCGTAGCAGTACGGACCGAGCGCAGCGAGGTCCTTACAAAAACGACCGAAATCCAATATTCCCCAGTACGGCTCTATATCATTGTAACTAACATTAATTTAGTTTTGGGAGCAACTTCAAGTAGCAGCCAATCGGAAGCCGGGAATTTTTGAATGGACCAATAAGTAAGCCGGATTTTGCACACGTTACTAATTTTTATATCACTGACCATACCCTCTGGCGTTATAATAGACAAATGAGGTCACGTAACGCGTTGCTAAAGAGTCACGCTTGCGCAATCGGAAATCAGTTTTGAAGTGGTACTACGATGAAAAAAAATGTTCTTGTTCTCTTTCGATTCCGATTTTAAATTTGGCAAGGATGCACCATGCCAGTTATTGCGCCTCAATTTTTAAGTCCGTTTTTTTGCACGAAGGATTCTTGTTTAAACTGTCCGCCATTCCCAGATTCGACTTCAGTCGAGTTGCATCGAGAGAGCTGGATTGAGAGAGAATATGACGTCATATACTCACTAGTTTAATTTTTTACTGTGTGAACCCAGCTAATTTGGTATGTAAAACAGCAACTTGCTTCTAAAAGCTCGTGCTCCACACTAAACAGCCGGGTTCAAACATTACAAAAATAAACTAGTGAGTATATGACGTTATCTTCTCTCTCGATCCAGCTCTCTAAAGAGATACAATCAGCTGGTGCACATGCCCAGTAGAAACCATTTTTATAGCTAATGTGTATTTCACACTTGATCGATTAAATATATTCATAGGATGATAAAATAATATCATAGGACGAGAAAAAGCACACTCAAAAACAGGTTTTCAGTAACTATTGAAAGTCGAGTGAAACACTGGGAAGATTGGAGCAGATTTCTAGATGTACTCGACGCGTACCTTTGATTTCAGGTTGAGATAAACGTTTTTCAATGTGAGAAAACTAGTGTCCAGGTCAGCGCGGTCCCAAAGCTGACTGTGTCCCTTCAAGGCAACTCGACTGACGTGGAATCTGGTAATGGCGGACAGTTTAAACAAGAATTCGTCGTTCGAAAATTGAGGCGCAATAATTGGCATGGTACTTTCTTGCCAAACATAAAATCGGAATCGATAGAGAACAAGAACAACATTTTTTCATCGTAGTACCACATTAAAACAAGTTTATATTTTTCTCTTCCAGGTTTACCTTTAATCAAATGATTAAATGAGCCTGCAGTTGTTGTTATGGGGACACGATTGATGAGCAGAGGATCAAATGAGATGAGATGATGGATCAGATGAGTAAGTGGATCGCGGCCTCTTGGAACGAGATTGGCGTCAAGAATACTGCGTACTTTAAGGTGGCTCGATCGGATTTTTGAATGACGATACCTATCAACTTTAAGCAGCTAGTGTACCGCCATAGAGTATCCGACAGAAAAATCAGTTTTTCAGGGTGCACTAGAAGTTTCAGATGAAGTATGTTTCATCGAGATCGGAGTTACCATGACAACGTAGTGGCGTCATGCCCCAATTTACTCGAGACCGAATAACTTGTCGTCAAGGAATAATTTTGGGAAACCCTCCTGGATTTTGGACCTGAAACACTTTCCTTGATGTTGTTTTGAATTTTTATAAGAGCGATTTCGACAAAAATTTATGGCGAGGTTTTAAGGTGTTAAGGGACCATCAATGGGTCATTATTAATCGTCTGTGGGGGCGGAGGATTTTGGGGGGACCACATGATTTTTAAATGAATAGAGGGGGGATCAGCCGTAATTGACAAGCATTAAGGGAGGACCAGAATCGTTGAGATCGCCATAAATTACCTAAACCAGGTCAATGTTATTGCCTCTATGATCGATCTTGTATTTTTTAGCTTCCTTTCTTATTCAGGTACGATCTAATTCAACTGAAATAATAAATGCTTTTGCATTTTTGTTACTCGCGATGGCTCGAAAATGTTCAAGATTGATAGTCCAAATGTCAAAGTTCCATTTTTCAAAATATTAATTTTCTGAAAGTGTCATCATGATAGGAACGTTTGATAAATGCGGCCCAACGGCCCAAATAACAACAGAAGTGAGAAAAATAAACATATATCAACGTTAAAGTGTTTAGTTGATATATCTGTTTTGTCCCCTAACGCTTTCTTGGAAGTTTCTTGGAAGCGACCTCTATCGGCTCTTGGACAACCTCCTCCACTGACTCTTCGATTCCCCCCTAATCTGCTGACTCTTGGATAGCCTCTTCTTCAGATATATATAGCATAATATCGTTCTGTTCTGATTTTCAACTGTATTTCTATTTTGTTCTTTTTAAATAACGACATTATCCTCTGAAACTGTAAAATGCATACGTTAAGAAGTCCCCACGCCAAAAAAATCATTTTTGAAGTTCAAAAGTTTGAGCAACATCCACGTTTTTTAGTTCGCTTTTGGCTGCCTGTTTTCAAATCACACTGCCATCAAAACGCACGAAATGCAGTCTCATCAGGCAACCCAGTTTTCACAATTTCCCGGTGGGGCATGCTACCAGAACCCCCCTGGGCGCTCGCACCTCCGGTGCTCGGTCGGTCCAGCTCCTCGTTGGATACATACATACATTTTTATTAATCTTAGAAGTCGTGTGACTATACAGAATTCTAAAACAGTCAGCGACGAAATAGAAAAGGGGGCAAAAAGTACCTAAATTAAATTCCCTCCCGAAAAGAAAAATGCCATGGGCCTGATTAGACTTGCTGTCAGCTTATTTGAACCTGCTTGAAGTTCTTCGCAGAGAATCCTCACTCGTTCTTACGTGACAATTCAGTTTATATCAGAATAACAAATAAATGTTGTTGTTCAACGTACATGAGATGAAAATATCATTATAATATCACACGCGATTCTCTATCGTTCTTTATTTAAAATGCATTAAAACGGAAATCGATTTGCCCACATCGCGTTTCTTCAACCTTTCATCACATTAAAATATTTACTTACCAGTTTAAGATATCCTTATCACTAAAGCAAGCAAATCAACGAAATGAATGATGATCTCCGTCGGGATAAATTAAAGAAAAAGAGGAGCTAAGGAGAAACTACCGCACCCTAACGTTTGTTAGGGTGCATTTCTTTAGAAAGTACTCTTTCCTCAGGTTGTTAGACATGCGTCGTATTACACGCTGGTGCGGACATAAGTTAGAATTTTAAAGGACAGTTTATTTTATCACACGCGATTCTCTATCGTTCTTTCTCATTTGCATTTAACGGTACTCATTAGCATATAAATGTCGACTTCTGTGAAAGCGTTCTATTAATTACACTTACAATAGTCTCCGGATTCGTTGCAAAGTGGCAATAGAGGGCACGCTGTCGCACGTATTCCAAATAAATAAGATTATTTATCCACAGATAAATTTAATGATTTAGTTTCGCAGGTGAACACACTTTAACCGTTCAATTTATCGGCTTTTATCCCATACATCCAATAAACTAACTACTACTATTTACTGTAAACTAGGTAATTATCCAAACTCGAATGGCAGTTTTAGTTTTTTGTTTCTTTTAACCGTCACTCATTTTGTGCAAATTGGCCCGGGGTTAACCATAGGAGTTTTTTTTTAACTCTCGCGCTTTTGTTATTACTTTTAACAGCCAGCTTACCTACTTTCAGATAAAATCTCTTTCTTTTACGACTTGAAAAGTTTCAGGTTTCAGTTTGCTCTACAGGAATGTTATTTCCGACGGCTGAGCACGCGAAGTTGGCTGAAATAACTATTTTGTCGGCACGAGATACCAGGGCCTGGGTTCCAGGCCGGGGAATCAAGAGCTTCGCGGGAATCAAGAGCTTCGCGGCTTCACGATACTCTCTTGATCGAAAAAAGTAGCCACCGAATTTTTTATTTTTAAGCTCTCAAGTAGTTTATTTATTTTACAATTGTACTGTGTGTGATATCTTTGTAGGCTCAGCGTCAAGAAATTGTTTGCAATTACTGCGAAAAGAAGTACAAAACCAAAGGAGGTTATGAGAGACACTGGGCTTCAAAACACAACAATCAACAGGAAAGGTGTAATCAACAGGTGAAAAATTTAAGCCCGAGTGTTCTTGCAGAAATAGTTGACCGTGCTGTCCGCAATGTTAAGGAAAGGAAAGTTTTTGCAGAAAATTTAAGGATTGAGCTCTGCAAGTACTCGTACCAACAGCTGCAAGAAGACAGCAATTAATTCTCTGCTGTCAAAGCAATCTATGAAGGATATACAAGAAATGGAGATGCAGAAAAGTTTGATGGCAAATATTATGCAACGGTTGCTGCAAAGTCAACCCAATTCTTCAGTGGAATTTCTAGGAATGCAGCAACACTACTGGCAACCAAAGTTGCTGACTGTTTGCTGGCATACTCTAAGCAACAAAAACACTCTAACGAAAGCAGTCATCATTTGAAAACTGTGTTGTCAGATAAGGAGAAAGCTGGGATGCAATGTCTTGGAGGTTGTGTTCTGCACAACTTACACAAAAAACATGGGCGAACTAACTCAGTGGAGAGCCAACAAGCTATGGCAATACTGAAAGCTGGGAAACTGGAGAGCATAATTATCAGACTCTGGCCAGAAACTTGTGTCAGCTTTGAACCGTGGGTACTTTGGTTAATCACTCAGCCTGCGCAGCAAATATTTTTAAATGCAGAATGTCATTTTAGGCAATTCACATCAAAGCCTGATTTGCAAAGATTACATATTTCCCTCATCACTACCAAAGCAACCAGCGATAGTGACATCCTTGCTTATTACAATTTGATGGTATCACATGCAGAACTGTTTGTAAGGATGTCTTGCGTGGCATTTTAAGTCTTTATGTACATGTACGTTCGCTCTCTTTTTCCAAGGATATCATTCAGCATTACAAGATCAAAGCAACCCAAACCAAACCAAGGGCTTTACGCAAGGAAATTAGTAGAAGTTTTTCAAGGTGATGACCAACAAAGGAAGAATAAGACTGTTAATTCAAATTAGCCCGGGGTTAACCATAGGAGTTTCCTGGAACTCTCGCGCTTTTGGTATTACTTTTAACACCCAGCTTACCTACTTTCGGATAAAATCTCTTTCATTGACGACTTGAAAAGTTTCAGGTTTAAGTTTGTTCTACAGGAATGTTATTTCCGACGGCTGAGCACGCGAAGTTGGCTGAAATAACTATTTTGTCGGCACGAGATACAACAGGGCCTGGGTTCCAGGCCGGGGAATCGATCATGGGTACTGATACAGGGGTATATAAGGCTGGGTATAACACGTGGTAGTTATCTAGGCCTCAGAACCAACCGCGTTCTGCGCTTCGTTAATGTTTGTTTGTTTAGTTCTTTTTCAGATGTTATTCCATGGTTAGATAGGCGTTTTAACTTTCTATAAAGCCTCGTAGGATGGGCTTCTAACCTGTTAGAACTAGAGCCATGTTTCTTATCCACATTTTTTCCCCACAGGGGGTTTTCTAGCAGGTTTTTTCTGGCCTCCGTCTGACCGCATTTGTTTTGTAAGCGGTCGCTCAGCTCTGGTAGTTTTCGAATTTTCATCCGTCTCCGCTAATGTATGTCTAGGCCATTCTATTTGTTATGTATTTCCGTGTGAAGTTTCTTGCCTTGTATTTTTCGCCTGTCTGATTTAAATCAGTGTATGACGTAATTGTAGGCCGAGTTCGTTACTATCAAATATTTCGCGTTGGATGAAAATAGTGCCTTGTTCCGCGTTTCTGTTCTGGTATCTCAACCAGTCCAGACTATCTATAAACTAGATTGTTTTGAATTAGCGATGCTAGTTTAATGTAATATGAATGTGTCGTTCCCCAGCCTAACTGGCAAACAGCCTGCGAGCTTACATGGGGACATATATATGTCTACCATGAGATGTGTAATGACAGTTGTAGCAGTTGCGCGTTCAAAATGACGAATTCACCTACGCTTCCAAGCTGTTCACTGAAAAGCTTCATATGGGAATGTCTTCAATAAAATGTATGTAAATGAAAGAAAATTCCTTGCGTCAACTAAATTCCGCTTGTGAACAGCGATATATCGATAACCACTAATACATCACAAACCGCTAAAATGGCTTCAAGTTACAAAAAAATTCGCCAATTTCTTAAAATTAAACCACAAATCCGTTAAATACATATCGCGTAGTGAATGCACTGAAATTGCTTGGACAAGGCCGCGTGTCAACTCGCTTGAGACACAACCTGTAGAATCATAGAGTTTTGGTGCACCGGGTGTTCTTTTCCCGTTTCAGTTTATCGGAATATCTATCATATCATTAACACGCTTCTTGCTGCAATATGCAGCTGATATGGTGGGAATTAAACTCGGGGGAGGACTCCCGTATAAAAAAAAAAAGACTGGAATACTGCTCGTCTCGCTTAGGGGTGTAAATTTTGTACATTTGATCTCTTTAATGAAAGCTTGAGCTACACCCACACTGGTCTCATTCAAAATTTCCCGGCGAGCATCTCGTTCGAGATGCCCAATGATGGTAACGTGATCACTGTAATTGTCGTTATGCAATGGCCTTCCCCATTGTGTGATATTCGGGATCTTCGAATAATTCAGTTCTAAATGCTCTCTGTCTTCACCAATCTTTCACACGGCGGCAGCGTCGGGATAGAACTCTCGTCAGATACCTTAGTGGAACGTTTGTCAACGCAGACTCAGAAGACAGAAGAATGGCGACATCACATTCGCCGCCACCTCCGTGTTAGTGATACATGATGCGAGTGAACGCAGCGGAGAAACGGAGGAAATTCGATTAAGCTACAGAGCTTAGCAGATGGGACGAGAACATACAAGTTGCAACTCTATTGACAGTGATAGGCAAGGACGCCCGAGAAATGTTTTCGACGTTTTATAAACATTGAGAAAGCGATGGACACAACGAGAAAATCGAGCCAGCCTTGAAGAAGTTGTTCCACTGCAAACCGCAACAAAATGTATCCTTTGAGCGTTAGAGATTCAACCACAGGGTGCAAGAGCCTGGAGAATCCAACGATCAACACAGAACGGCGCTATGCAAACTAACCGAGGGTTGTAGTTTCGATACAATTACGCCAGAAGAAATTCATCGAGATCTTCTGATATTTGAAATACGAGATGTAAAGGCTCGAAGACAACTGTTACGCGAAACAAGTTTAACGCTGAAGAAAACAGTTGAGATTTGCCGCACATAAGAGAGTAAGGAACTCATGGCTGTTAGACGCCACTCACATTGGTGTTGAATGTTGCATACGAAGAGCTCGAGACACCCTTTACTGACCTCGTATGGCCGCCGAATTACTACAGGAACTTCATTGACGAAGCCCGCATCAACACAGTGACATCGAGAAGTGCTATTAAAGAGACGAAAGAGGTGTTCACAAGATATAGTATCCCTGATGTCCTCGTTGCGGACAATTTTGCCCAATTTTCATCAGCTGAATTCGAAGTATTTGCAGAAACCTAGTCTTTTGAAAACCACACGTCGTCTCCTCGTTCACCCACAATCTAATGGGAAAGCTGAGAACGCAGTCCAGGTGGTCAAACGCCTCTTCAAAAAATGCAAAAACATCGGGCCAGTCTGAGTACCTTTCCCTGCTGGGTTGGCGAAATACACCAACGGAAGGTGTTGGAACAAGCCCAGGACAACGCCTCTTCTGTCGCGTTATAAGACCTTGTTGCTGGCATGGTGGCCGGTTTCTTGTACTTTGCTTCAGCCGCGACACTCAACAGAAGGAGATAAAGCGTCGGCAACAGCACTTCTAGAACAGACACCAAGCGACTCCAGCCATTTGTACCTGGACAATCCGTGCATATGCGACTGCCGGGAAACAACACATGGACGGCGGGCACCTGTGTTGATGAGGCTGGTCCGCAAAGCTACAAAGTGCCAATTGGCGGTTCTGTTAACAGACGGAACCGCCGTCAACTGATCGCGTCAGATGAACCCCGAGCACGGACGACCAACCATAAGACTCAGCCTTCCTCTGACACTGACCACCCAGCACCAGGGTAAGAAAGCCAGGCCACACCCATTGGTCCCAGACAGGAAGTACCCTCTTCAAGTGAGCCTGTTGAAGCACTCATGAAGCAGAGCTCTTTGAGGATTTCCAGTCCCCGTAGATCCAGCCGGATTTGTCATCTAGTTGGATGAATGAGTATGAATTGATTGAGAAGCAGACAAGAACATTGAACATTGAGGATTATTTAGCAACAATAACACTGAGCATTAATTGAACATCCCCGTCTGTTTTATATGGGAGTCCCACCAAGGAAATGAAATGGCCACACTTTCCACTAGGAATTTTCTTTATATGAAATCGCAACCACATAGATAGTCTCCTTCGCAGCTGCCTAGGGTCGTCACGCAACGCCGTTACGTGACGACCCTAATAACGGCTGCGAAGGAGACACTACCACATAGAGGCCTGTATCACCAAACTATTAGCAATAACAATTTCATTTATTGTCAAGAAGAGTGAAAACAAACCCAATGGAAGGACACATCTAAGTTTTGTCATCTTTAACCATGTTAGCATTTTAAGGACGTTCGCGCAAACATGGTATGGCACCCTTCCGAAAAAAAAATCCTGGTCATACCTTTCAAAACACAGGCGTAATACTTGTTGTTTTACAATCTTGAGGCAAAATTCATCGATAAAATTCCTTCTGGGCGTTTGATAAATGCATCAAGATCACTCTTCTTAAATTTAAAAACCATCCAAAGTAACGTGCTTAGTTAAAATCGAGACGAAACCTTTGATTGCCGGAAGCGAAGATGTTTTTAGTGCGGAGTGCACTATTGGGACAGTACATTGTAGGGTATCGAAACAAAACCGCTAACTGGCTAATGTGTGCATGAACTTTAATGTTTGCTAACTAAATTAATATCTTTGATGGTTGTTAAATTAATTAATTAGTCTTGAGGAAGGTGAGGGGGTGAGAGTGGGGATGAACGTGTGTGGAGTGCACTGCATAAATTGAAACTCCGGCTATCTACGTTTTTTCTTGAATTTCAAGAGTATATATATGTTTCAGAAGTCACCGTACCATAATTGGGGTACCGACGAAGTTATTAACTCTTAAATTTAACAAATAGACGTACGCGTGAGCTTGTTGTGGTACGTCCTGTAATCGACCACGAAATTTCTTCATCAGTGTCAAATTTGGTGTTGGCTCACGTGGCCTATACTGAGATATTTCGAAGCCTTGTTTGATTCAGGTTATGTTTAGAGCTACACCATAAATCCTGTTGATAAATATAAACGAAAGATGGTAAATTTACGCTTGTTCCAATTGAATTTCTGGTTTTCAGTGAGTCAAAAAAAAATAACTTTTTTGATGTACCTGTTAGGGGAGCTTTGATAAATGGGTGTACTTGAAGTTTATGAAACCCGCAAGGTTCAAGAGCAGTTCTGATTGCAAAAAAAGAAGGTTGGTTTTTTGCTCGTATTCTAACTATCGTGTTCATGTATTCTTACTCAAAGGGGAAGACTTTTGGAGTGTGTCAGCTAGAAAATTTTATGCCGTCACTTTGGCAAGCTACGAGCGTCAAAAGAAAAAGCAAACCAACAAAGGGAAGGTGAAGCGACGTAGACGAGCGGAATAGTCAGTGGAAACGCTAGAAGAGATGTCAGAGAAACTTGACAAGTTGAGGGAAAACAATAAGGTGAATTCCCTGCTATACAGAAGCATTAAGGAAAGTTTCAAATGTTGCATCTGTATGAAAATCGCCAGGCCTCTTACTGTTTCGGGGTGTTTCCAGCATTCCCTAGGTTGTAGCTCTTGTTTGGAGAGATGGTTTCAGCAAAATAGACGGTGTCCAATCTGCCAAAATGATGATGGGCAAGAAAAATACTTAGCTGTAAAAGGTGTTTTCTCTCGCAACTACGATAAACAATACACGATATGCGATATAAATTCGTCATTTGACCCGTATGTTGGCCGGTGTATACTGCTTCTACCCGCAGGTTTGACCAAAGATTTTGCTATACTCGATCAAGTGCAAATTAGATTTTAGGGCCGCTTCGTAATCTGCTTTGTGTAACACCCAAAAAGATAATGAACGATCTTCAATAACGATGCTAGCTGTGATCATGAATAAGTTAACGCTTCCTACTACGCAGACAATTATGACATGTTTACTTTACATAAGTTAACTAGTTGACTAGCTGAATATTAAGTTACCAGAGCAAAGCCAGAAAACGTTCTCTTTCGTAATGATTACGTTAGGTATATCAGGCGCGCAATATACCCATCATAGAAAAATGTCATTAGTACAGTCGGTAAACACACAATTTAGCACGTATTTTATAAAAAAGTGGTTGAGGGACATCTGGTTTTATAACTACGGTCATCGTTGTGGGCCGATTTGAGGGGGCGGAGATGATGGGATGTCGAATAACCAGCTGGCTATCCAATCTACGAATAAGCCCGGTTGTTTGTGCCTTAATTTTAAGTTTGGACCACAAAATCGTCCAGATGTTGTGCCCAAAGTTGTTTTGAAAGTCAGCACTGCTGAGCTTCCGAGATTGCTCTAAAGATTTTAACTGCTTCCCAAAAATATGAGATTCCCGAGCCTGACGTCGTACGAAGATTCCCGAACCCGACGTCATACGTGGGTTGAAAGGAGGGGAGACAGGCTACGCGGGCTAAAAAAAACAAACACTTCTAAATTGAAATTTAGACCGGAATTGCGAGGGCCACAGGTTTGTTAGGACTGTTATGTGCTATCCTCGTTAAACAAAGTCAATCTAAACAGGAATTCAAGAGCAAATTTATATATATCGATCTAGTCACACAACACCGGTTTCTTTTTCGAATGATGAATTCACCGCTAACCTTTAATAAAAATCATGCATTTGTGAGCCACGTGATACAGTTTGTTAACTTCCCTTATTTTGGTTTTAAGCCTAACGCGTTGTTGCTAAGAGCGTTATTGACGGACAATATTGTGGGAGGAAGTCAATGAGTTGATATGGGAAAGATGGGCATGAGTGGTGTTTTTTTTTTTTTTTTTTTTTTTATAACCCTTGTTTTTTTTTTTTTGTTTTTTTTTTGGGGGGGGGTTATGGTATAAGCATTGCTTTGTTTTTTTTAAGATACTTGGGGATGAATAGCTAATGAACAGATAGCGTACCCATAGTGCCTCCAGGAGCAAAGTTATCCAATTGATAAACACTAAAACGTATGTTCCTGTGCCATTTTTACCGACAGTTTCTTTCCGATAGAGAACAGCTGTTAAGTTTCATAGACAATCCCACGCAATAAAATAACCTTCCGTTTTTCTCTCCGTTTTAATTAGTAATTAAACTCACGTGAGAATATATAAAGGTGTGGAACATACAACTTACTCAGTCACTACTTGCCACGGTTCATGTTAATTCAAGCCATTACTGAAGAAATTTGAGGTGAGCAAAACTCGTTTTAATCTCCTTCAATGAGATACAGATAAGCGTATGATGCTCTAGAATTACTTTTTTAGCATTCAAATTATATTTAGCTTGATTTTCGAGAAGATATGCGAAGTTTTTTGTGTGGCGGTAATTTATTTAATGAGATGAACAACCAGGACTATAGTTTTGATTCACAGATGTACCGCTGCCATGGTTACCGCGCTTGATGATCAGGCTAACCTCAAGTCTTTGATAATAATAATAATAATAATAATAATTATAATAATAATAATAATAATAATAATAATAATAATAATAATAATAATAATAATAATAATAATAATAATAATAATAATAATAATAATAATAATAATAATAATAATAATAATAATAATAATTGTTGCCACGAGAGTTATTTTTTAATCCGTTCCGTTTTGTCTTTGTAATAAGTAAATAGTTTCGGCTCGTTAGCTCAGTTCTTGTATTATTAGTTTCGCATTTTTGCGCTGTCAAAATGTAAATTTAGTTTGTCAGCGTTGTTTTATGTAATCGCCTTTTGTATATTACGTAACCTTGTTAGTCTATTGTTCTAGCCTTTAACCGTTATATAGCGTTGTAGTTTGTAATTTTAATTCAGTCGTTGTTTATTCCGGAGTGCCGTACAGATCTTGTAAGTAGTCACGTTTTCATTTGTATTTTTTGTATTCATTTCTTGTATTTCAGTTTCCTTAGTTTAAGTTAGCATTTGTTAACTCTGTATTTTGTCTTCTGTGTTTTATGTATACCTTCAAGTGAATCGTTGAGAATAAAGGAACGAATTCAGACTGTTATAAGGAGTATCAGTAACATGCATTCAAAGATCTGAAGTGGATGCCATGTTGTCCGGAATGGAAAGTCTGAGAAGACGCCGAGTTCACTCAAAAGAAGCACTCGACAGCGCACGAAAGAAGAATTCGAGGTCAGGATATTTATCCAGAGTAACGACCTTGTGCCGCGCGACGGAAGTTCTGCTGAGTGATCCGAAAAATGTTGATGAAGTTAAACAGAAATTACTGGAGATTGATGAAGCCTTCTCCCGGTTCGAACAGGCCCACTACGAGTATATTTCATCTTTGGATGGAGATTTGGAGCAATGGGAGAGTGAAGCGCGTTATTTTAAGGAACATTTCCACCGGAAAATGAATTTTGTCGCTGGAGTTGAGCGATGGATTGAGAATGCGAGACCAACCGCCGAATCACACGAGGCAAATGAGGTACCTGTGGAGGATTCCGTGAGTACTGTTAGTTCTTTTCAAAGTTCACATTTATCTAGACTATCAATTAGACAGCTTAAAGCGAAGCAGGCGTTAGCGCAACTGAAGTTGTACCAGCTGAAGAAAAAGCAAGAATTATTACGTCAGGAAGAAGAAACGAAATTAGAGTTAGAGATTTTGGATGCGCAGTATGAAATTAGAAAAACT
The DNA here is from genome assembly GCA_947652115.1 of Blastomussa wellsi. Lineage (NCBI taxonomy): Eukaryota > Metazoa > Cnidaria > Anthozoa > Scleractinia > Plerogyridae > Blastomussa > Blastomussa wellsi. The sequence goes on along the minus strand of OX393563.1, from coordinate 26,034,649 downwards.
GATCTTCAAGTAAAGCTACTTCAGGATGAGGAGCCGGCTGATTTAGCTAAGTTACCGAACGTTTTTGAAGATCGAAAGCCGTTTAGTGAAGGAGTTAATGTAGGAGTTGCACATGTGCCTAAGCAGGAACCCTTTAATTCTCGTGTCCAACGCAAAGTAGGTTCTCAAGACGCGAAATCTAATGCACAGGAGTATAAGGGCTGGTCAGCCGGACCTACTGCAGCCTTTTCACATGCAGAGGCGACTTATTCTGTCTTGCGTGGAGGAATTATGGATAGTGTAGCATTAACTATTAAGCAAGGATTTGCGTTGCCTAAAAAAGAATTGGCTGTGTTTGTTGGTGATCCTCTCGAGTACTGGAATTTCATTAAATCATTTGAAAACAGCATAGTGAACAATGCAGCCAGCGAAAGTGAGAAACTCATGTATCTTCTTCAGTACACTTCTGGAGTAGCAAATGACGCCATCAAATGTTGCTTAGTTATGGATTCATCCCTGGGATACCAAAGGGCAAGAGAACTGCTTCAAGAACGCTTTGGTCACCCTTTTACAATTGCCTCAAGGTACGTAACCAAGTTAACAGAAGGACCCCCTCTTAAACCATGGGATCGCGCGGGATTGCTTGCCTTTGCAGACAAATTGAAGGACTGTGAACATACGTTAGAATCCATTGGATATCTAGATGAAATAAACAGTGCAGATAACCTAAGAAGAATTGTTCAGAGATTACCATTCCATCTTCGTTCCAAGTTCGTTGAAGTTGCAGACCAAATTCAGCAAGCTGGCCAAAGAACGAACATCAGTCACATCGCTGAATTTGTTAAAGTCAAGGCCAGAGCAGCAAATAACCCCGTGTTCGGGTGCGTGGTAGACATCGCGCGCGACGGATCAGAAAATGGAAGACGAAAACCTAAGTCAAAGAGTGCTTCATCAAGTGGAGAACGCGTCAGCACATTTAACACTCAAGAGGCCAAGTCTAGTGGCAGACAGAGTTCACCCTCTTCTAGCAAGCCAGCTTCATTCATGAAGTGCCCATCGTGCGGAGGTGATCATTCGTTGGCAAAGTGCAGGTGTTTCAAAGACAAGAGCTTCGATGAGCGCCTGCAGATAATGAAGAAAGCTCAGCTATGCTTCAATTGCTTTAAATATGGCCACATAGGGGTTGGATGTTTGACGAAGAGTGGTTGTGAAGTCCCAGGATGCAAGAGGAGACACCATACCTTGCTTCATCCACCGTCTCCACCACAAGCGGTCGAAGGTAGCGACAGAGTGGCTGATAAGGGAACTCAAGCTGAAAGCAGTCCTCCGTTTCAAAGTGGACAAACCAATAGTACCTCAGCTGGAGGAGGAAAGGTGTGCCTGAGAGTAGTTCCTGTAAAGGTGCGAAGTCATGATGACGCAAGCAAGACCGTAGAAACCTACGCTCTTCTAGACAGTGGCTCAGACATCTCCTTGTGTGACAAGAACTTAGCCATGGAGCTTGGAGTGCATGGTCGCCAGAAAACGTTTTATTTGACAACCCAAGAGAGAGAAGATAGCCCAAGAGTTGGTTACGAATTAAGCCTAGTCGTTGAGCCTCTTGATGGAACTGACAGAGTTGACGTTGTTAGACTGTGGACAGTTGACAAATTGAATGCTTCAAGCCGCAGTATCCCATCAGAACAAGACATAAAGCAGTGGCCTCACCTTAGAGACATCAAGCTGCCAAGTATTAGTGAAAAGGAAGTTCGACTGATCATAGGCACTAACGTTCCTGATGCGTTCTGGGTGTTAGAAGAGAGACGCGGTAACAAGGGAGAGCCATGCGCCATACGTACGCCACTTGGCTGGACACTCATGGGCCCTATGGATAAGAACGTTGGCGGTGAATGCCATCTTAACGTTAACTTTGTTGGTTTGGCGGAGCCCTTGAGAGAAAATGATGATTGTCTTGCGCACCAGCTTGAAAGGTTCTGGGAAGTGGAGAATTATGGAGCTGTTCCTCAATCCAAGCTTAGCCTGTCAGTGGAAGACAAGAGAGCCCTTGCAATCATGGAACAATCTGTGAAACTTGAACATGGTCATTATCAAATTGCGCTTCCTTGGAGAAATTACCCACCAGTCTTGCCTTACAATCGCTGCATGGCAAAAGGGAGATTACAAGCACTTAAAAGCAGATTCTTACAAGATGGTGAACTTCTCGAAAATTACAAGACCACCATGGAACAATATCTTACCAAAGGTCACGCCACAAGAGTGCCACTCAATGAAATTCACGTAAAGAACAAGCCACTTTGGTATCTACCCCACCACCCGGTGCTTAACAAGCCTGGAAAGACTCGAGTGGTTTTTGATTGTGCTGCCAAACACAAAGGAACGTCTCTAAATGATCAGCTCCTCACTGGACCAGATTTGACAAATTCTATTGTTGGTGTGCTGATGAGATTCCGGGAAGAACAAGTCGCGTTGTCTGCGGATATCGAGTGCATGTTCCATCAGATCAGAGTAGCACCAGGTGACCGAGATGCATTCAGATTCCTCTGGTGGCCGGACGGAGACCTGAACCAAGAACCAGTTGACCATCGTATGGAGGTCCATTTTTTTGGCGCGACCTCGTCTCCAAGTTGTTCAAGCTTCGCGCTAAGAAAGACAGCGGAAGACAACAAAGGTGTATTCTCTGTGGATATAGTTAAGACTGTCAAAAGGAACTTTTACGTGGATGACTGCCTAAAATCGGTAAAATCGGCTGAAAATGCTGTCGAAGTTGTGGATCGGCTCCGAGAAATCCTCTCCAAAGGCGGTTTTCGACTCACAAAGTGGTAATGCAACAGTTTAGAAGTTCTGAATACAGTCCCTCAGTCTGAGAGAGCTCAACCGGTGCTAGACCTTGACCTAGACAAAGATAAGCTATCGATGCAACGCACCTTGGGGCTCCACTGGGACATGGAGAGCGACAAGTTCATATTCAAGGTTGCTCTAAAAGACAGGCCGAACACCCGTCGTGGTATACTCTCCTTGACAAGCTCTGTTTATGATCCGTTTGGGTTCGTTGCGCCAATCATCCTCCCACCCAAGAAATTGTCACAAGAACTCTGCAAGCAGAAACTCGGATGGGATGATCCAATCAGCGCCAGTGATGGTGAAAGGTGGAAGAAGTGGAAGAGTCAGTTGGCCGGTCTCTCTCGGATAACAGTAGACAGATGCGTAAGGCCAACCCGCTTTGGAGAATTGAAGATTGCTGAGTTACACAACTTTGCAGACGCGTCACAAATTGCATATGGAGCAGTCTCGTATCTCAGACTGGAGGATGTCGAGGAAAGAATCCATTGCGCATTTCTCATTGGAAAATCTCGCCTTGCTCATTTGAGACCTATGACTGTGCCAAGGTTGGAACTTTCAGCTGCAGTCTTAGCCGTTCAGTTAGATCAGACCGTAAGAGAAGAGCTGGAAATTCCGATTAACCAATCGACTTTTTGGTCGGACTCCACCTGCGTGTTGCAGTACATCAGAAACCAGTCGAAGCGTTTCCATACATTTGTTGCAAATCGACTGTCAGTCATACATGAGAATTCAGCACCTCATCAGTGGAGACACGTTAGTTCCGAAGATAACCCAGCAGACGAAGTAACCAGAGGTCTATCAGTGGAAGAAATGAGTACAAGCAGTAAATGGCTGAGTGGTCCCGAGTTTCTGAAGAAGAAGGAAGAGTTTTGGCCTTGTGATCCTACAGTACACCAATCAGAACCATTAGATGGTGATCCAGAGATCAAGCGTGAAACTCAGTCTCACAGCCAGTCGTTCACTAGTCATCGCAGTGAAGAAGTTCTCTCCAGGTTGATAAAGTATTACTCATCTTGGTGCAGATTAAGAAGAGCTGTGTCCTGGCTATTGAGGTTCAAAACGTGGTTCATCGAAAGACACAATAGCAGATCTATTAATTCCACACCTGAAAGCAGTTTAAAAAAGGGATCCCAGTTCCTATCTGTGGACGAATTACAGAGCGCAGAAAGGGAAGTTATCAAGCATGTACAAAGGCTTTCATTTCCAGATGTCATTCAAGCCATGCAGACAATCAGTTCATCGAAGCTTCACGTCAAGTTACCTCTGAGTTAAAGAACCTTAAGATACCAGCTCACATGCGCAAACTTCATCCGTTGTTGGACGACACTGGAATTCTAAGAGTTGGAGGGAGACTGGAAAATGCCTTAATCAACTATGACGCAAAACATCCGATTATCCTGCCGTATCGTCATCATGTAACAGATTTGATCATTTCTCAGCACCACCAGAAAGTTGGTCACCTTGGTCAGGAGTACGTATTATCCAGTTTACGTCAGTTCTATTGGATAATCAAGGCGCGTTCTGCAGTGCGTCGAGTGATTAGTAGCTGTTTCCAGTGTAAGAAACTTGGTGCAGTACGTGGAGAGCAATTGATGGCCGACCTGCCAAGGGAAAGACTGTTGTCGGGAGATCCACCATTCACACACGTGGGCGTGGACTACTTTGGTCCTTTTTATGTACGTCAAGGTCGTTCGAACGTGAAACGTTACGGGTGTCTGTTTACTTGCCTGGTCGTCAGAGCCGTTCATATAGAAGTCGCGAACTCGCTTGACACTGATTCATTCATTAATGCGTTACGAAGGTTTATTAATTTACGAGGATGTCCAGTTACCGTGTACAGTGACAACGGGACCAATTTCCAAGCAGGGGAAAGAGAGTTACGCGAGTCGTTGAATGATTTGAATCAAGAATCAATCCACAAGTTTCTCCGTCAGAAGAGTGTCAGATGGAAATTCAATCCTCCTGTAGCCTCACACATGGGTGGGGCCTGGGAGCGTACGATCAGATCCGTGCGCAAGATCTTAAGAGCACTGCTAGGACAACAACTTGTCTCTGAAGAAATACTCCGAACCTTGATGAGCGAAGTTGAAGGGATCTTAAATGGAAGACCATTGACTCCAGTCAGTAGCGACCCGAAGGACCTGGAGCCTATTACGCCAAACCATCTGCTATTATTAAGAGCCAACCCAAATTTGCCTCCTGGAGTCTTCAACAAAGAAGAAATGTACAGTAAGCGACGTTGGCGTCAAGTCCAGTACATGGCCGATTTATTCTGGAAGCGCTGGTTAAAGGAGTATTTGCCAAACCTCCAAGAGAGAGCGAAGTGGACCAAACCTCGCCGTTGCTTAGCAACCGGAGACCTAGTTCTAATTGCAGACGACAACGTTCATCGAGGAAAATGGCCCCTAGGCCGAGTAACCGAAGTTTTCACGGGAAAAGACGGAAGAGTCCGATCAGCCAAGGTGCAAACAGCTGCCACAATTCTCACAAGACCAGTAACCAAACTGTGTTTCTTAGAAGGAGAAAGGAAGGCTTAAATCGAGAAACTGAACTTGTTGTCAAGAAGAATACAATGGAATTGAAAATCCATAGCGTGCAAAGATGGACTTACTCTCGTGTCAGACAATAGTTACGTTAAAGTAATGAACTGTGGACTTTAGTAGTTCATTAGGGGGGCTATGTTGCCACGAGAGTTATTTTTTAATCCGTTCCGTTTTGTCTTTGTAATAAGTAAATAGTTTCGGCTCGTTAGCTCAGTTCTTGTATTATTAGTTTCGCATTTTTGCGCTGTCAAAATGTAAATTTAGTTTGACAGCGTTGTTTTATGTAATCGCCTTTTGTATATTACGTAACCTTGTTAGTCTATTGTTCTAGCCTTTAACCGTTATATAGCGTTGTAGTTTGTAATTTTAATTCAGTCGTTGTTTATTCCGGAGTGCCGTACAGATCTTGTAAGTAGTCACGTTTTCATTTGTATTTTTTGTATTCATTTCTTGTATTTCAGTTTCCTTAGTTTAAGTTAGCATTTGTTAACTCTGTATTTTGTCTTCTGTGTTTTATGTATACCTTCAAGTGAATCGTTGAGAATAAAGGAACGAATTCAGACTGTTATAAGGAGTATCAGTAACAATAATAATATTAGTACCGATTTGTCGACAGCATTTCTACATGGTAGGCTTACATCCATCATATTAACTAAAGGAACTAACTACTTAAAATCTAACTAATTACAAATTACTAATTACAAACTAATTATAAATTGAAAATAGTAAATATCTAGAAATGCCATAAATACTATGGATGATAAACATCAGTAAGGAACCTTATCAAGACAACTGATGAGGTTCGACATAAGAGGTTCAAATTAAGTGCGTGCTGGCCCTGCTAAAAAAAATATATATATATATACCTTTTTTGAAGGTATCAAACTCTAAGTATGTTACACCCAGTGATGATCTTAATTCCTTTCAGTTACGTTTTTGGTTTGCAAAAACCGAAATATAAAGCAATTTGTACATTGACAGCTCGCGGGGCAAGTGATTACATTGCAAGGGGCCACGGTTTAAGGTTACTGTCAACAAAATAAGGTGCCTTCAGAGAAAATCTTTCTGTGCGCGCTTCCTTAAAAGAAACCAGACAAAACTATTTATCACTGTAAAGCTAATAAAATGTAGATTCCGAAAATAATAATATTTTTAATCGTTCTATCTTTGGTTTGCACGCACAAGCCGTGAAACGCCAAGCCGTGTTTGTTTCGCCGAATTACCAGCTATTGCGTTACCGCGGACACCCAAACAAACTGGACTATAATGGGCTAACAAAGTACGTTTGTGAGGCTTTTTCGAAATTCCTATTGGTTCTCGAGAAAATACATTGCAAAGTCGGACAATAGGAAATTTTTTGGTCAGATTTATGCGCCGGCACGGCAAAAGAAAAAATGTTTAGAGTTTCGTCAAAGCCTCACACGCTTTTGTGCGTTTATATTCGACGAACATTTTGGCCTATTAATTCATTTGAAGAGACATAACTCGGGCGAAAACAAACTTCCAGTTTTTGGCCTCCAAAGAAATTCCCAATTTTCACACCTTATTAAGACGGAGCCATAGCGAGTCTCGTGACAAATAAGACAGACTAAGACAGAATGCGAACGAAATGGAATTTACCCGAAACAAGCAGTAGTTTCAGCCTCCAATGGACACGGAAACCTTTTCTTGACAAAACAGTTTCTTTTTTGTTTTTTTAATAGTTTCTGCTGTGTTAGATTTGCTGTTTAATTAACAGAAATCCCTTTTTGGCAGAGATTTCTTTTCGATTAATTCTTTGTGAGAAACCTCGCGTCGAGGCAAGAACCAAGAACCTTTATCACTGGCAGCAAGGTCAGATGTTTTTACTTCGTCAAATTCTTCCACCTTCGCTTTCTTTGGTCCGGGCTTTTTCTTCGATTTTATCAAAGGAGACTTTTCTTGTTGAGCGTTTCATGGAGCTGGTAAGATTCCTCGCTTTACGACACGAAAGTGTGATATAAAACAAAGTATGGACATCAATAGTAATTCGAGATTCCGGGTGAAGTTTAGAGTGCGAAAAACATCAACACTCCACTGGAAACCATGGGATTATGACACCTTTCGCAATTCGTTACCAATTCCCTCGAATAACACTTTCTGTTGTAACCTGTCTTCCTTTTAATATTTTGCACTTTTTGTTTCGACAAATTAAACTTAAAGGCTTCTTCTACTTGTTTAACAAAAAAAAAAAGAAATTTGGAAAGGTTTGGCCAGATTTTGTTGACAGTAACCTTAATTTCGTTCTGACCACAAACTGGTGTCCAATTCCTCGGCCACGTTAGCAAATAACTAACTGGTCTGCTGCTGTCAGTTGTGAAATTGCCAGCTTTGTTCTGTTTACTAGGTTCACTGATCCCTTTATTGTAGTAAGGTTTTTAGTGTTCCGGGTCTACAGTAGATTAGGCCCTTTTTATTTGTTGTCATTGTGTTCTTTGCATATTGGTCAGGGTTTTCACTGTCACGCAATCAAAAACTAAATTCGAAACAATACAACTACAGAACCTAATAATTTCAGATAGGGTAAATGACAAATAAGTAAATACTTTCTGCAAGACTCAGGTCTGTGTGGTGTGCCGCTCATGTGTTATTTGCCGATACGTTCTACGCAAATCAGAATTTACAAAGCTCAGTATGGAGACGCCATATTTGTTCCTTCCGAGGAATGGTCGCCATGATGGCGTCAGTTGTGCTATAATAGCGACTACTTTTGGCTCTTGAGCTATTATTCTTCCACTGAACACAAAACTGTCCAAACAGTTGAAAATCGAAAGGATACTCTTTTTCGAAACAAAACAGCTTTGTCACGGCACTCAGCTTGTTGTCACAAATATTCAAGATGCACTGCTTCCAAAGCGAAGGGCACTACCAAACTGAAAATTTGTGAAACGATGCATTTCTAGTACACTTTACACCTAGTGTTTCAATTCAGTGGTCTTTTAGATTGGTGGTACTGAAAAGCCCATCGGGGCAGTGATCAATTAAGAAATTGTTTTTATCCTTCTCTTTCTCAAAGTCATCGTCATCTTCATCTTTATCGTCATTCTCATCCTCGTCGCCATCGTTATCATTATCGTTTTCATTATTGTGGTGGTGAAATTGCCGATTAAAAGACATGTAAATAACAAGTGCGACCACATTTATATATTTTGCTGTTATTTGATTTGAATTGATTTCCGTCCTGGCCAGATTCTCTACAAGTTGAAATCTCTTCAGCATGGTCAGCGAACTTATTACCTAATGGTACATCAATTAATCTGACATGCTTAGCTTCGCAAACTGAACAAATGACACGGGACTACTCTACGACATTGGAAAAAAGCCACACATGATCGAATGGTTTTCTCAACATGTACAGGATAAAGACATTGGAAAATGCATGGCTGCATCGCCAGTGGCTAAAGTGGTTCGTTCATGACGGGGGAAGATGAGTTCGGATTTCGTTCAACGCATACTAAACATCAAACACGCCATATATTACGTAATACATTTGCATCACAAAAGAAACAAAATGACATCCTTGGTATTGTTGCTATAGCAACTGTTTCAGCTTCAATCTCTCTCTAATGGGAGATAAAGGGTCCTACTTGTGTTCTTGCAACTTGCACTACAAATGTGCATCACAAAAGAAACAAAAATGATACCCTTATGGCTGTTGCCATGACAACAGTTTTGCCGTTGGTGCTGTCTTAATAAAAATTGAATTTCCCAGATTTTGTCTTAAACCAAGAACCGCTATGGGACTATAGGACTGGGTAAAATGTAACACTAAGAAATTTTCTAGAAAATATTCAATGGACAAATGCAAAGAAAAAAGAGCCGAAGAGCAGATGCTAAATAATAAATTACATGTTGCGCATACAATTTTTGTGAACAACCCGTCTCAAGAAAATTTAATTTGGTTTCATCAACTGGGTCGATAATGTGAATTGGAAACCGTAAAGAGATTCAAGAGCTGACGTTTCGAGCGTTAGCCCTTCGTGGAAGCGAACGTGAAATATAGTGCAAGAACAAATGGAAAAATTATACGAAAAAAAAGTTGAAGGCATTATTGTGAGATGCCGGGCACGTTGGCACAAGCATGGTGAAAAAAGTTCTAAGTATTTTACAACTTAGAGAAACGCAATCATATAAAAAAGCAGATACGAAAATTTTGGGAGCTGAAAGGACTTTTAATGAGAACCTTTACAAGTCCAAGCGGAAATGCTGGCCGCTAAATGAATCATATTTTCAATATGAAGATTTGCCAATTAGCCTGGAGGAATGCACCAGAGTTTTAAACTCATTTCCCTTAAATAAGGTACCAGGCAATGATGGCCTGCCCATAGAATTTTATAAAATGTTTTGGGGCTCGATCGGGAAACTTTTAGTGGATAGTTTTAACGATTCATTTCAAAGAGGGGAAATGAGGTCATCACAGAAACAGACCGTGATTACGCTTATTGAAAAAAGGATCAAGATCGCTGCGATCTAAAAAATTGGAGACCAATCTCACTTTTAAATGTAGATGCAAAATAGCTTCAAAAGTTATTGCAGAAATAATGGAACGGCTACTTCCGGGATTAATCCACGGAAACCAAACAAGATATATTCAAGGAAGAAATATTGGAGAAAATATACGCTCAATTCTTGCCATAATGAACTTCAGGCGAACTAAAAACTTACCAGGTCTTTTGTCATTCATTGATTTTGAAAAAGCATTTGGGATTTTCTCTACAAGTGCTTGGAACTATTTAATTTTGGACCTGACTTCACGAGATGGGTCAATACGTTTTATAAAAATATTCAAAGCTGCATAATAAACAATGGTTTTCGCACCAACTATTTTGATGTTGAGCGTGGGGTGAGACAGGGTGACCCTCTTTCTCCCTATCTTTTTACCATTGCGGTTGAAATATTGGCTATTGCCGTTAGAAATCAAAATAATATTAAAGGGGTTAATATAAAAGGCTCTGAAACCAAATTATTACAATTTGCTGATGATACCACCGCAATTTTAGCGGACTTGAATTCCGCTCATGCTATGCTAAAGTTACTAAACGATTTTGAAAAAGTTTCAGGATTGAAATTAAATGCTGTGAAAACTGAAGCCATGTGGATCGGATCTCTTAGAAACTGTGAAGATGAACTACTTGGGATTAGTTGGTAAAGATGTGTTAAGTTTTTGGGCATTTTTATCACATATGATGAAAAGGTACTTGTTGTGAAAAATTTTAAGACCAATTTATGCCCCCATAAATTGTAGTTAATGGGACAACCAGGAGAATCATGTGTGTATTGCGTGACATGTAGCAAAATAGGGTGGGATTTCACAAGCCAAAGTTCATTTCCACTCACGTGCCTCTATTGTGTAAGTTGCATGCTTTAGCCAATCAGAGTGTTTGAATTCACTGCCACTAAAGTTCAAGGGCAAAGTACACAAGCCTTGTGCTTTTTCATTCTGTTGCTTGAGCAGGCAAATTATCTGCCTGCTCCATCTCTGTACAACTAATTTTTGAAGAAAATTGCAAGTCTAAGTCAAGAAATCTATCACGGAAATCTAAAAAAGAAATCTATTTACGGAAAAGTAATCATTATTAAGACAATTCCTCTTCCAAAATTTATCTATCCCAGCTCTGTTCTAAGTACTCCGCCCGATGTTATAAAGGAATTCAACTCCCTGGTCTTTAATTTCTTATGGAATGGAAAAGATAATGTGACCCAGCGTTCAACGTATGCTCCTTACGAATCTGGTGGCTTTCGAATGATCGACTATAGGCATTACGATTGAGTTGGTTTAAAAAATACTGGATACAAAGTGCTCCGGTTTTTGGAAGCTTTACCTTGACCATCTTTTGAGTAATAAGGGTGGTTTATTATTCTTTGTTCAATGTAATTATGATGTTGAGCAGATAAATATTTCTTCAACCTTTAATAATGAACTTTTATCATGTTGGTCTAAGTTAAGGCAATCTACTGATCCTGACAGAGAACACAAATATATCTTATGGAATAATAAAGAAATAATGATAGAGGGTAAACCTGTTTTTACAGAAATTCCTTTGATAATGGGATTATTATTTCAAAGGACTTGCTTTTTGACAAGACAAATACGGAGTCATTTCGTTACATGAGAGAACAAGGTCTAACAGATTCAAACTTTTTGATTTGGACTGGTCTAAGACAGTCTGTTACGTCGAAGCTACGGAAAAATATACCTAATTGCAAGGAAGTTATTGATTTAGTTAATTATAAATGTAAAAACTACTACTATCATTTGATACGAAAGACCTAGAGGGTGGAATACGCTTGGCCAAGAATTTGATCTGGGAGAAGATCAACTTTCTGAGGCGTACCTACTACCTCTAAGAGTTGCAAGTGAACCTTATGTACGTTCCTTTCAGTATTCTTTATTCAAATGTCCTTTTATTCAAAATAGGTTACTATCAAATCCTAACTGTGCTTTTTGCCAAGACAGTTGTGAAACTATTAATGATGCCCTCTTTGAATGCTCCTTTTCAAAGTCCTTTTGGAATTTGGTGACTGTTCGTTTACTGAATAAGCTTGGTAGTTGCGGATGCCTCTCTTTACGTGACATTATCATAGGATTCTTGCGGGAAGGAATGGATTTAATTAACTATATAATAATACCAGGAAAAACGTATCTTTGGACTTGTAGGCGAAAAGAAATAGCCTAATTTCGACCACTTTCAAAAGAATCTCGGAACTTAAATATGGCACGGAAAAATACATAGCTTTTATGACAGATAAGACTGAAAAGTTTCACAAGAAACGGAAAGTATTCGAGGAAACTATTTTAAATAGGTAATTTAATTAATAATGTATGATGTTATCGTTTGAAAAACTACAATTATCTTGCCTTTTGTAATCGACCTTTTCTTAGTTGTACTTAATGAATCTTTCTATTGTATACGGTGTCCAAAAAAAAAACGTGCATGTTGGCAAATGTAAAAATTGAAAATGTATTTCTTGGTAATTGAAAGTGTATTGTTATTGTAACAAGGAATTGGTTTTCAATAAAAAAAGAACCGTCTACCGCAGCCAATCAAATGATGGAAATTAAGACAATATGGGAACTATTCTGCAGTAGGACCATTTGTCTCACTTTAGAGGTTGTAAGTGGGGATATCTGTTTTTTTTTAAGACAGAAGCCAAATATTTTTCATGTCATATACACTTAAAATGTCTCGGTCAAATTTTATATTTTATTTCTCTCTCTGTGCCTCAAGTTGTACAAGCAACAACAAAACCAGCAACGCCAAAGCAGCAACAAATGCAAGAAAACGAAATCTCAAACTTCAGTAAAACACAAACATACATTTTGTATGGTGTCGCCGTTATTCTGTCAGTGGCGTGCTGTTCCCTTCTAAGTTTCTGGTTCTACAAAAGGGTACATCGTAAGCAAATTCAAAGGTTAGCCCCCGATTCTCTTGAAATGTAATAATTACATCGTTATTAAAATTAAATCGATTAATAGAAATTGGAGAAGCTGATTACGCTGCAGATAGAAACTAGCAACAAAACACTTTTAATTTGTCTCTTTTATTTCTCGTATTCATCATTCTTAGGAATGTATTTAGATGCATGCACATCGACGGAGGAGGGAAGGGGAACATTTAGGGAATAAAATGATTTTTTGAGGGAATATTGTTTTTTTGCGCCCGCACAGTGTCATTTGCGGCCCGAGCAATATTCCCTATAAAAGTCATTTTATTATCATTTTTATCAATATACAAGGCCAAATAACACACTGATGACTAACAAATTTAATAACATTTGGAATAACAGTAAGAACTTACTTCGCGCTGAAAATGTCCTAACTGTAAAAGCCAGACTGATATGTTTTGAACAGGTGTAGAACTTTGCGGATGTGGCTACGATACCTGAAAATAATCGCAAATGTGTTAAGAACTCATAGATAATCATAATATTTAAGGAACTTACATTTCCCAGTTGATCTTCGGTGTAAAATTCCCGTAGTACTTCAGCCGAGCTAATTTTGCTCGACCGTAGTAATCAAGTCAACGATATTTCGCTTCTCGTAAAGACGACAGTATTTTTCGCATTTCTAACTAGACTGACGTTTCCTTCTGAAAACTATTCGTTGAGCGTGAAACTGAAATTCAAAGCTCGCTGTTCGCTCGATGGTTTTCCCGCGTCAAACGGTCTGAACGGTTTAAATTCATCGCGTGAACCAATAAGCTTCAGGGCCGTTGTGGCCCGCACAGCGTTTGTTTTGACGAGGCCGGATTTCAATTTGGCCGCGTATATTGATAATAATGAGGGTTAACATTGAGAGTTAATAATGAACACGCTGTTTTCCTTGGGGCCAATTATGGATTGCGTTTTGTCATTCTTGAATAATGCTTCGCATTCCAATGCCTTAAAACAATGTCCCAAAGGCAAAAGCATAGTGAGCTGTACCTTCATCAGATTATCTCTATTCTTTGTATCTCCAGCAAACTGGCATCTCCAGTTCGAGAAATTATTCCCCTTGACAAGTGGGAAATTCTTCCGGAGCAAATAAAATACGAAGGAAAACTGGGCCAGGGGGCGTTTGGCGTTGTTTACAAAGCAACTTTAAAGAAACGAACGGGAATAGAAGTGTTTGAAAACAGAAATAAACTAGAGCCAATGGGTGCATGCCAAGTTGTTGCTGTTAAAGTGTTGAAAGGTACGTAAATACTTTTAAGCATGCTTTTGGTAACCAACAAACGGGCAAGCGTTGTCTTGCCTTGGTTCCTGACTTTTTAAATACTAATTTCTATATGGATTTGGTTCGACATATTGGTCGAACGTTACTGTCAGGAGACCTGAGATTAGCCTCGACCAGTCTGCTTCTATGCCAATTACCTTAAAGGTTTCATCGGTTGCTTCTTTTAAAATGCATGATACATTAATTAACTGTAAACTGAAATCATTTTCTTGTTTGTGCTTAGATAATCCCGACGAAGAACAGAAAGGACTGTTCTTACATGAGATAGACCAGATGAAGCTGCTGGGATCGCACCAAAATGTCGTGTCCTTAGTTGGATGTTGTACAATGCTGGAACACAAGTTCCTGGTGATAGAGTACGTTCCGTTTGGCGACCTGTTGCAGTGGTTACGACACAGGAGAAGATCGGTAAGGAAATTACCAAGGAATACCTAAGTTCGACTCAGATCTTTTCTATCTTTCTCCCACACTCGTGTCACATTTGACCATTCAATCTTTATGAGGGAAGAAGAACGGGCAGTAAAATTTCTTTTCTCCCTATTTTTTCCCCTTTTTTTCTCCCTCCTCCCTAATTTTTATAGCCGTTTCACCCTCCTCCCTGATTTTTCTCCCTTCTCTCTCCCTGATAAGTCTTTTAAGAGGCTTATTTTATTTGCTACTTTACCACAGTGCCTCGTTTTCATGTCTTTATATCTCGTTTATCCCATACTACCTTTCGGTTTTTGTCTTTCATGTTTACAACATTTATTTTAACTATCGTATAAATGGCCATTCACAACTACTTGCAACATAAAACAGAGTAAAGCAAGTACATTCGTTAATTTAAGCATTCCACTGTCTCTACAAAATTATCTGAATGTAATTTACAACCTACCGCTTCACTTTCTGGAATGCCCTAATGGTTAGCGTGCTGCACTCCGGATCGAGCAGTCCGGCTTTGAGCCCTGGATGGGGCACTGCATTGTGGTCTGTGCTCTCATTGTGCCTCCCTTCACCCAAGTGTAAAAGACGAATGGAAGCTTGATAATCCTCTTCATCACTACGTCAAAGACGGTGGGGAAATTTATGGCAAAATCCAAGCATCCAACGGCTTAATTGAACCCTAGCTCTCGTGCCTTCGCAAAACACCGAATCGGAAAGCATCGCTTGTTACATTGCTGATACCTAAACAGACCTAAACACAAACATGGTCCACACACAAAACATTTCGTACTCACCATGGCCTCGACCTTGATCCTGACCTCGACAATAGCGATTAAATTTGAACTGAAAGTTTAAATGACCTGAAATCAATCTATGCATCGGGTGTAAATTCACTGAACTTGTAGAGTTTATTTCACATTGCTGGGTGTTAATTCTTCTGGTGTTTCAGCGTTACGTCATAAACCATGCAGCGGTAATTTAGCCTTATACAAACAATAAAAAATACAAGGATGGAGACTTTTGTGATTCAGTTTCAAAATAATCCTCAGTAACACCGTAAACGGCTTTCACATGTAATAACATTCACTCACTTTGCTACTCAAAAAACTCTGAAAACTTCAGATTCGCTAAAACCGACGCCAGACGAAGGAAGTCACAAAAGACCGCAAATCAGATAGATCAGTGTCGTCACCGCTCGACCAAGACTGGATACGGTGTACAAATGATGACCTCACAAGACTCACAAGCGGATGGCAAGAAATTGTTGAGACGACATGCGAGAACTCTTACATACATTTTAACTTGCAGTTCGTGGCCAAAGCTACCCTCATCTGTGAGTCGACAAGGGCCTTGAATTACGAGCTACTAAGGCCTTAAAAATTCATGTCACGTTCTTTTAAAGAACATTATCCGTCCTCCCTTTTTATGTTGATTCTCCTTCCTCCCTATCTTTTTTTGGCCGTTTCTCCCTCCTCCCTAAACCGTTCCCCTCCCCTCCCCCCCTTTATCAATATCTAAATTGTACATATTGCCTTTAAATACTTGGAGCTGATGCAATATACATAAAGAGCCGGCTGCCAGATTTTCAGTCATAGCTAGTAATACTTTAAGTCGAATCGGGACGTTCAGCTTCTAGAAAATGACATAGTTGTCAAAACATTTCCTCGATTAACCAGATTTGTTATGTTCTAGATTTATCAACGTTGGAGGACTGAGGAAAAAGAGGAAGAGGTTTCCTATGACGGCAAGGAAACTGAGTTTTGATTATCAAAGGGAAGCAATTAAATCTGTTGAAGTAAGTGTTTGGATCAATCATTCTAAAACTCATTAATAATTCATCACGTTAAAACAAAGGAAATCAGAACCGTAACCATAATCAGAACCGTTTTCTTGATTTAAGGTTTTTTAGTTCGTATTTTCAACTCTCTTCTAGGTGCTTGGAAATGTGATGAAACACTGTCTTCCGTGTTTGATATATTTCGGCACGCACGCACGCACGGAAGCAAGCGAGCGAATAATGAGCCAGTCAGGTAAAAGAAACAATGAGGAATGAACACATGACGAATGACGGAGCGAACGGTCAAACGGGTAAGCGAGCGAGTGAACGAGCCAATAAGCGAACGGGCGAAAAAGTGGATAGTTATCTTTGGAAAATGGAAACAGATGGATGAACTTGAAACGCATAGACAATATTTAATTCTTGACTTGTAAAATTTATGTTTACGTATTTTGAAATGTTTCCCATATTTACCAAAAACGATCATCGATTTCATATACAGATCATACAAGATCAGGCATCATCACATGATGCTAGAGATGTCATTCATGGTGTGAGCCTTTCTTCTAGAAATTTAGCTAAAGTATAAGACAATAATACTCAAAGTAGTTTATGCCCATATGTTTCCATGACTCTTAACTGTTTTTAACATGCTATGGCAATACACTCGCGGAGTAGCAAAAATTGTCAAGCATTTTAATTTTTCCTTTTCTTTTCATTTAACTACTCTTTTTAGGAAAATAACGAAGCATCCACGGTTCTAGAGAACACCACGTTGGTGTCTTTGACATCGACGTCAAGGCGAAACAGAGACAAAGCTGCCATCGTGCAAATAGAGGAAGAAGAAGAAGCAGACAGCTTTACCACTCAACAGCTTTTTTCCTTTGCTTGGCAAATAGCAAGGGGAATGGTAATGAACAATTAAGCAACTGATTCCATAGAAACCTGTTTTCTTAATTGTAGCTGCGCTCTATGTTCCAGTTATATTGTGTTCAGAATACAAATATTACATAGCTAGCATAGCTAGCACAGCTGCGTAATCAAATTCAGAATTCCAAAGCCTGCACAATAATCTAAGCGTGCACGTACGCTGACAGCGTGGGCAAATCGCGAGCGTTAGATAGAGTATATTTCGGCTATCTTACGCCAGGGTTTTACGTCTGTTACGCTTCTTCATGCCCTGAAAACCTCCGGCGTACACCACACAGATAGATTGGTTTACAGCTAAATGGGGGAACTAGTTGCTTATTATACTTAATTAATTCTCGTTTCTATTTATTTATTTGACTCTTTAACAAGAATCATCTCGCCGAGAAGAATTTCATTCATCGTGACCTGGCGGCTCGTAATGTTCTGGTTGGCTGTGATAATCGCGTCAAAGTGTCAGACTTTGGGTTGATGCGTCAAATTTACGAGAACGTGAATTACGAGAAAAAGTGTACAAAGTTTCCCGTGAAATGGATGGCTCCTGAATCAATTTTCCAACATTTGTTGACCACCAAGAGCGACATGCAAGTTGGAATACACATGTAGTGGCATGACATAAGTGTACGCCTTTGATCTTAGCTTAAACATTCTTATTTTTTAACAATAAGGCCATTTCCTTTTTTTATTATCCGCCAAGCGTCATCCGACCGCGTTTTCCAAGAAGATAATTTGACCCAATGAAACATTTTTCACTTTTCATTTTTCACACGGAAATATAGACATTATTTTGCCCACTTTCTGCAGATTTTTTTTAACTTTAACTACATTTCTTCTACTCTTTTTGCAACTAATTTATTTTTTGCGGGGGTGGGGGGGTGTTTTTTTTTTACTTTTGCGAACGACCAACCCAAAATCAGGAAACCCATTCCAAGATAAACGAAATAATAAAGGGGGAGATGGCCTAAGACTACAAGCCCGAGCATTCTATGAGCCAATTTTTCAAGTCAACGCAGTACAGCGAAGGTTCATCTATTATCATAATAAAACGAGGCCGAGTAGTCTATCAGTGGATACCTTGAAAGATTACAGTACCAAAATAACAATTTTATCTATTTTTAAGCAAAAAATCAAAAGCAACTTTCCCTTCGAAGAGAAACTCGCGTGCTACCGTGGTGTAGTGAACAACAGAGAATCAAGCCAATCAGATTGGTGGATTGCCAGTAAAGCATGCATAGTGCTTACACTGTATTGCGCGTTTTGAATCATGTCACGACTAATGATTTGTAGTAAAATCCAACTAGTGGTCTATTATCAATGCTGCGTTCTGATTGGTTAAGCTACTACCAGGCTATACGTTATAGCCCACTAGTAGCGAAAAGCGCCGGCTTTGCAAATCAAAACAATGGCGGCTGAATTGCGTTCTGCTGAAGTTTCGGACGAGTACGTGAGCTCATTATTAGATAAATCTATACTTTCTATGCTTTCTAGTTGGATTTTACTAAAACAATTATTCCTCTCCCCCTCATGGCCTCTGAGTCAATAGCCCATTCGGCCTTCGGCCTCATGGGCTATTGACTCAGCGCCCAATCGGGCTCGAAGAATAATTGTTAAGTAGTCTTCAGACTGGAGTTTATAATGGCTTTTTTTTTGCCGCGGCACACATGTACACAACGTCAAAATGTTTCGAAAACAACACCATCTCGCCTGAATTTTACTTGTTTATTTTATCTTGTAGCTGGTCATATGGAATTCTTCTTTGGGAAATGGCAACCATTGGTAGGCTAAATAATCTTCTGTAATTTAATTTCTTACTTAAATTGTTAACTGAAATTAACTATTTTCTATTAGAGCTTTCTGAAAGGTAAAACCACGTGTCTAAGCTCGGCTAAAGCGTACTTTGAGAGTTTATTTGAAATTGAAATTAGTATGGGTAATGAAATGGTGACGAGTGAAATTTCACCCGCGTTTTGTCAAAATTCTTATGATTTCTCTAGCCTTTATGCGATCACTGATAGGTGATTATCTTTTAATAACATAGGTGACAAAAATAGTTCAAAATAGTTGGTTTTTGACTTGTTTATTGTATCGAGAAATTTCGCGATATCGAGAAACGTTGCCATAGTAATTTTTAATGTGAAATTGACGCTGGAATCTCGCGCCAAAATTAAGGAGTAGTTTGCCACCCATGATATTTTTTGCCGAGTTTCCGTTGATGCCATTTCAATGTTCATTCATGATCATGATATTAAGCCTAATACAAAACATCTTATACCTACAATAAAGTTTGAAATATTACCTGATGTCCATTGTGGAAGCCTTATACACGAGTTTCGAGTTTCGTTTCTATGTTCCATCCTTCTTTGAAAAAAAAAAGGACTCCAAGTAAGGTTTGAAACTTTATTGTAACTTTTCAAATAATAACATGAAGCTATGTTCAGCTTAATTTTAAAATCTGTACAAAATCTCATGCAAACTCTTATGATACGTCACTTACAGTAAACAAATTTGTCTTGAATATTTACACTAGTAACTAACGTTTTCTGATTCATGTGACACCGTTAAGGAGGGGTTCCGTATCCAACAGTGACCAATTCAGAGCTGTGTAAACTTCTGAAGTCTGGTTATCGCATGGAAAGACCTGGTATGTGTTGTGATGAAGTGTGAGTAACTGATTAAAATTAAGGTTTGCTTTACTGGTTTTCTCAAAACTGAAGTACTGACACAAATATCTGTTATGAATTTCGTCCCATGTAACCCCACAAATATCTACAATTAAAAAAAAGTAAAATGTATTTTGAAAACATTTTCCCATGGAAAAAAAATTCGAGCTCCAAAAATTGTTAAAACAAAACGTTCGAAAACGTCCCGTTGCAGAAAAACTTAGAAAGGTCATTTACCTGAAATCTAATGCTTTACTGAGATAACTTTCAAGCTATGTCTACTCGCAAACTCATTTAGAAGCAACAGCACCATATTTAATGGACACGATGGAATTCGTGACTCCATTTGTGAAGTGTAGTGAGTAGATTAGTCCGGGCGAGTTTTAACTTCAATGCAGGCATTTAGTCAAGCGTTTTCTTTCAATCTATGATAGATATGAACTGATGACTGAATGCTGGAGAGAAGATCCATCGTCCCGCCCCGGTTTCTCTGACTTGATTGACAGACTGGAGAAAATTATGACGAGAGATGTACCGTATTGTGACTTAAGCAAGCACGATGAGTCCAGACCATACTACAACGTTTCCGCGATATTTGTTGAGAACAGCGGTTAGGAAACTGGCAATAAGCTTCTTTTACCAATAGGCCATTTGGAAATACAGTCGTATGCTCCATCTGGAGTCCCGCGCACAAGGCGCGCCATATAGGGCGGCAAGTTTATATTATTATTCTCGCTCTGGGACATTAAAAAAAAAACCGCGCACGGGGATTGAAGGAGGAGTGATGGGGGCGGGGGGGTGGTTGTAGGAGGGGGCGCAAGGGGTGACCCATTTATTTTCCCCCCTAGCCCGTACGCCTATGACTTTAACCACTTAAAGCAATCAAGCATTCCTGTGTAAGATTCATTCTTTCCATGTTTAACATTACTGAAGGTCTCAAATACGCGAAGTCTGATAAAATAAAGGTAGCCAATGCACATTTTCTGTGAATAAGTGAAGAAGTTGGTTTGGATGTCCCAGTGTCCTACTTTTGTGTCCTATTGTGGCTGGATTCCGGTTGGAAAGGGCTAGTCACTGTGTTGTGTGATTGGGTAAGATACTTATCATAACTCTAATTGGTGGTTTTCACTTTCACGCAATTAAAAATTAAATTCGAAACAATTTAACTGCAGATGGTAAGAATTTCAGATAGTGTAGATGTTAAATAAATAAAGAATTTCTCAAAGTCTCAGGCCTCTGCGATGTGCCGTTGGCGAGTTATTTGCCGAAACGTTCCACGCAAATTTACAAAGCTCAGTGCGTATAGAGAAGATATCAGTGGCGTCACCCAACTTGTTGGCTGGCTATTTAAATAAAGAAAACAATGTTTGTTATGTTTGTCCTTCCGAAGGACACAAATATGGACGCCGCAATGCCTGAGAAACCATCTGGAATTTAATTGTGCAATAATAGCGACTGCTTTTGGCTCATGAGCTATTGTACTTTCACATAAACACCATTTATTATATTTTAAATGTTCAAACTGGGCAAATCAATAGGATATGCTTTTTCTAAACAAAACAGCTTTGCTACGGCACTCAGCTTGATGTCACATACGGCGGAAAACTCAAATATTCAAAATGCTCTTATTTCTAAACGAAGGGCACTATCGAGCTCAAACTTTGCGAAAATATATATTTTTAGTTCATCTTACACCTCGTGGAAAATTTGACAGGCCCACCGAATTTTGATTTCAGAATTTTGTGACGTCACATGAAAACCAAGAATAGCATTGTTTAGACCAGTTGGGACTTTTTAATTCCACTCCAACTTTGACGATTTGTAACTTCCAAACGATTAAAGATATGACCCGTAAACTTTTGGACTCTACCTAAACTTTTATTGGGAACAATTTTATACTAGTGTGCCGTGACCACCAGCTTTGACGTTTCCATAGCAACCGGTTTTTGACTGCTATCTTTTACAAAATTCGCAGTTTTGGTTGTAATCATAATTATTTCTATGTTTTAGGTAGATATTTATATTTTAACGGCTACTGTAGCAACAATTTATCATATTAGATATGATTTAAGTTTCTTAATAGTTAAAGCCCATTTCCAGTCCGTACTGTGCAATCTCCGCCTGCGATATTTATCAAGTCTCACACGACAGAATGTAAACAAGTTAAAATGAAAATTACGGGTAAAAACGTACCTTTTTCTTCATTATTAACATCCGATATCCTTGAGAAACAATAATAAAGAGTAGATGAACATCCACGATATTCCAAAACGACGTTTCAACTCATCGAGAACACTCCCAAACAAAACGACCCGTGATGGCGGACTCAAAAACTTCATGTACGCAGTTACCGAAGTGTAACGTATCAAAGTATTCAAATCCCGATCCCGCAGTACGGACTGGAAATAGCATTGAAATTGGTGGTTTTCACTGTCACGCAATAAAAAATAAAATTCGAAACGATTCAACTACAGAAGCTATGAATTTCAGATAGTGTAGATAATAATTAAATAGACAACTTCTCCGAGTATCATCGAGGGGGGTGAATAGGTTCGCGATCAACGGATTTAGCCTTAAAAAGTACACGGATTGCGGATTTCAGCGAAAAATTATGTGGATTCGCGGATTTCGATATTGCAGTGGATCACGGATTAGCTGATAAGTTTAGCTCGGATTCCGGACTCTTCATGCCATGAAGTTCGTATCGTGGCCTTGGCGTGTCTTTAGTCCTGGTCTCAATGTTCTCGTTTTGTCCATTTTCTCAGGTTTGCACGAGACCCAAACCACCGCTTCACATTAGAATTGCCGCAAAAAAGGCAATGAAACGAAACCTCTTGAATTTTTTTCACCGAAAACAACATCTACTGCCCTTTCAGTGAAACTATTACAAAGAAAGTTTTCAAGGAATGCGATGCGGATTTCAACGAAAATAGTGGCGGATTGACGGATTTGGCCAAAAAATAGCAGGGATTGGCGGATTCACGTACCCCTATTCACCCCACTCATCATCGCTCTGCGGTATGCCATTCGCGAGTTATTTGCTGAAACGTTCTACGCAAATTTGCAAAGCGCAATATTGGGCAAATGATTCCAGATCGTTTACACACTGTTTTACATCCACGATACACTTTGTCTATTATGCTAAATATTTGATGTGAACAGCCATTGTTTACTAGGACTTTAATTAAATTTTCGAAATGTTAAAAAAGCATTGCAG